>CM067220.1:61607328-61791852 GCA_034190945.1 Octodonta nipae
TAAACATAAAAATAAGTGTTTTTAATAATGTTTATAAGATTCATGTCTTCATTCATTATGCATTCGTTGTACGTTATTAGTTTCTATTCTGCTCCATGTAAACGGCGGGGAATAAGCACCGACGGAAAAGTTGGTTGCGGGATGAGTTATGTCATTTTTAATGAGCAATGATTGGCTACCTAGTCCCTTAGAACATAAAAATGGCCATTTTTTATGTTCTAAGCCCATTCCGTTGGTCTATTTTGCTCCGCCGTTACGCTAATTATGTTTGTAAATTCCGCTTTATAGACATAATTAATAAGTGACTATGCATTGACTCTTTTCGTAGTGTATCAGACTTTTGTTGACTAATCAAAGTTATGTGTTTAATTTTATATCATTATTCAGTTAGTTGTTGTAGAGATCTTACTTAGAAAACTTTTATTTTGCTGTAGAATAAAAGTAGTTAAAGATTTTGAATTTAATTGTTTTTAAAACAAAGTTTTTAACAAAACAAACATTACTGGCGCAGTCGACGTAGAATAGTTCAACGTACTTAAGCGCTCAACGTAGCAGTACAAACAGTTTTGAGAAACCCAAAAATCTCCAAAAACTGAAGGTCTTGAAGCCAAAACGAACTAGAACCTACCATTCAGCAAGAAATCCCATTGAAAGTACCAAGAAAACATTTTTTTTTGAATAATTTAAGAACAAGCGAATAATTTTGATTAATTTCATAAGTGTAACAAATATCACACAAAACAAATCGTGAATTTTGCCAAACAATTTGACGCAGATATTTAATTACGAATACAAAGAGCCTTTGTTTTAATTTTCATACAATTGTTCTTGAATAGCAGTTTTATTTCTAATTGATATATTTCCTTTAGACCAATTAGCATTGCTAACAAAACAATAAGATAATTTAAAAGATAACATTCGCTTGAAGTGCAATTAATTTCTTTCATAAACTTGAAAATACTTTTGCATGATTTAATTTTAAGAAACAAAAACTGTGTTGTTTATTTTAATTCACCCATATTTTGAATTGATTTGTTTTTACAATTTTGTATTGACATCAACAATTTATTCTATTACTCAACTGTTTTTTTTAAATCTTTATTTTTACTAAAGTTTATTCAAAAGTGAATGAACAAGTTTTTGACACAGATTCTGAAACAGAATTAAATCTTTCTTATTTCTAAGAACAAATAACAAAAATCATGATCCAACCAGCCCAACAATCCCCACAATTGACATCAATTTAATCAAATACGTTGCCGAATTCATCCCCGAATTCAATGGAAACCCCTTGAAGTTGCGACAATATATTGCTCAAGTTGAAAGCAGTGAATTCCCCGACACATCTCACAAATTTGTCTTTGCCCATGCACGACAAAAATTTAAAGGTGCTGCAAAAATAACTTGTGCTGGAAGAACGGAGTTAAATACATGGGATACTCTAAAAGCTAGACTAATTTCCCTTTACTCATACACTGATACCTTAGAAACCCTTGAAACGAAACTAAACCAAGCTTACCCTAAACCCAACGAAACTCTTCTCAACTTTGCCTCATCGTTCTCAAATCATTGATAAAATACATTTATCACAACCAGACATAAACCGACAAATTTTAAAAATTGAATTTTGTGAACTAAATGAAAAAAATCGATTTATAACTTTTATCCCTGAACGTTATCAAACTGACATAAAATTAACAAACAATGTTGCCCTTGAACAAGCAATTGACATTTTCCAAAACTTTGAACAAGAATACGAAAATCGTATAGCTCAAAGAAGATCAAAGAAGTCACAACCAAAACTTTCCCAACAATTTCAAAGGAAAACAATTTCCAAATCAACACAACCCAAATCAACAAAGACAATTTAACCCTCAATTTCAAAGAAGACCAAATGTCAATAATCCCCAAGGATTAAATCAAAACCAAAACAGAAATTTCAAACCTCATCCCAAAACCAATGACAGGTGTAGAACACTTCATTCAGAGAAATAATAATCCAGGACTCTAAAGAAAACATTCATCTACCCCCAGGTCAGGTGTAGAACATTTCAACCTTCAAAACGAAAATAATGAAGAATATTTCGGAAACAACATATATTCCAACCAACAAAATATATACTATTTTGAACAATCTCCCAATCACAACCAGGATTTTCGAATTACCCCCAACTCGAAGAATCAAATCAAACTTACCATATGAATTAAATCAAATAACTGTAAATTATTTGCCTTTCATAAAAATCCAAATCGAAGGAAAAAATTACCGGATGTTCATTTTCAATAATAAGACCCTACATTATACATTAATATTACCCTGAAGGAATTTTCATAGACAAAACTGAATTAAAAACTTGTACAGGAAAAGCCACAGCTGAATACAATAATACAAAACAGTAATACCATCCTTTGTTGAATTTAACACAGACCACAACGTAGAATTTATTCTTTATGACTTTCATGAATACTTTGACGTATTAATAGGTTTTCGACATCTTCAAAATCTAAATTTTCAATTGATGTAGAAAGTAATCAACTTGTAAACAGACAAACAAACATTCCAATTTATTTCCGTGAAGATTTTTCAACTTATACCTTTGATCTTAATCCCTTAGAAATCATCACAAAACCAGTCCCAGTAAACATAAAGGAAGAACAAATTTTAATTCATTCTTATCATCAAAATGGAATTTATATACCTGAAATCTTGACAATTGCAAGAAATGGCTTTGCAAAAATAGAAATTCACAACTCTCTCCCAAAACATAACATTCAGCAAACCTTTCCCTTGCACCATAAACAATAACCAAGTAGAAATCTAAAATTTTAATTTAATACCCCCAGAAAGTGACAAAGTAGACATATCAACCCATATAAGAACTAATCACTTAAACTCTGAAGAAAAAACTTCGTTACTAAACTTATGTGAAGAATTCACCAATATTTTTCAAAAACCCAAAGATCAACTTAGTTTCACGAACATAGTCAAACATCAAATAAGGACTAAGGATGAAGAACCATGTCATTCAAAGACATACAGATTTCCCCAAGTACACAAAGAAGAAATTCATAGGCAAATTGAACAAATGTTAAATGATGGAATAATCAGACCAAGTATCTCACCCTGGTCATCCCCTATGTGGATAGTACCAAAGAAACTTGCGCATCAGGAAGAAGAAAATGGCGAATAGTGATAGATTACCGAAAAGTAAATGAAAAGCTATGCTATCCCCAACATAAATGATATTTTAGACAAATTCGGAAGATGTAGATATTTTACAACCCTTGACTTAGCCTCAGGTTATCATCAGATAGAAATGCACCTCGACAGCATAAAAAAAACAGCATTTAACACAGACAACGGACATTACGAATTTTTAAGAATGCTGTTTGCATGCACCCGCGACATTCCAACGAGTAATGGACAATGTTCTCCGCAATTTTCAAAACAAGATATGCCTTGTATATATGGACGACATTATTGTATTTGCAACTTCACTTACAGAACACATTAAAAACTTGAAACAAATTTTTCAAACACTTAGAAATGCTAATCTCAAAGTACAACTTGATAAAAGTGAAATTTTAAGAAAATTGAAGCCATTAAAACATTCCCAATCCCCAAAACTCACCGAGAAATCAAAAGTTTCTTAGGATTGATTGGATATTACCGAAAATTTATCAAAAATTTTGCGAAAACAGTCAAACCCCTTATGCAAAAATTGAAGAAAGGAGAAAAAATAATCATAGACGAAGAATTCATAAAAACTTTTAATTACTGTAAAACACTTTTATGCAATGAACCAATTTTAGCTTATCCAGATTTTTCAAAAGAATTTCAACTCACAACAGATAGATCTAACTTTGCTTTAGGGACTCTTTTATCACAAGACGGACACCCTATATGTTATGCCTCACGAACTTTAAACCTAGCTGAAATTAATTATTCAACAATAGAAAAGGAACTACTTGCTATTGTTTGGGCGTTTCGTTACTTTAGACCATATTTGTATAACCAAAAGTTTACAGCCTTTTGGGACCATAAACCTTTAGAATGGTTTTCTCCCTCAAAATCCCTAATTCTAAACATCACAGATGGATACTAGACTTAGTAGAATTTGATTTTAAAATAAAATACTAAAAAGGAAAAGAAAATCAAGGTGCATACGCACTATCCAGAGTAATTCTAGACAGAGATGTAAAGATGAATGCCATTGGTGATGAAAATCAATCAATAATAGCAAATCAAGGAGATGAAGACATATATCAGCAAATTTTGGACTTAGCAGAAGAAGCCGCAGAACAAGAGGATCGACAAATTAATGAAGAAGCTACAAATCAAGAGAATGTAACACAACAACCCATCGATTTATTTACTTCACCCCCTCCTACTCCAAATATTCCGCAAATTTTTGAAGAAAATCAAGATGATGAACTCGCTTCACAACACACTTCTCATGAAAACCCAATTTTAGAAATACGTCCAACAGAAAGACCCACAAATTCTTAAAAAAGACAAATAATAATTTTACACAGTCCTAACGCATTAATTTCAGCAACAAGAATTTTTGAAAATTTCAAATATACTTTAACTTTAACTAGATCAAAAGATGAACAAGAAATAACTAACAGATACAAACAAATTATTGCCCCTGATTATTGTGTTTACTTTTTTAATGAACATGATAAAGCCAAAATAATAGCTACTTTACAGAAAAATTTTACTTCCCTACATCTTGTAACATCTTCAAAATTACTACAAGACGTAACAGACAAAGAAGAACAACAAACTTTAATAAAATATCATCACGAAGGAAAAGTTTCTCATAAAGTAATTCATGAAATGAAAAACTCTCTTAAAAAATATTACTGGCCTACTCTGGAAAATGATATAAAACTTTATATAAATACTTGCCACACTTGTCAAACATGTAAATATGAAAGACACCCTCAAAATATAAAACTTCAAATAACCCCTAGTTTTTCTGAGAAAATAAAACATTCCTAACAATAATGGACCTTTTTTCGAAATTCGGACAAGCTTACCATTAAAAGACAAAAAGTCTATAGAAATTTATGATAATCTTTTAACCTTTATTTCATTTTATGGATTACCCCGAACAATCATTTGTGATAACGGTACTGAATTTAAAAATCACCTGACTGTTGATTTCTGTAACCTCCATAAGATAAACTTACATTTTACTACCCTAGGAAATTCTAATTCTAATTCCCCAGTAGAAAGACTTCATTCAACACTTTTAGATGATCTAAGATGTCTTAGAAAGGAAAACCCTCAGAAAGACACCGAGACTTTAATGAAATTTGCAATTATTGGTTATAATAACTCAATTCATAGCGTAACTCAAAATACACACTTCGATATATTATTAGTACACACTAATATTACATCCTTTGACATTTCCGAAAAAAAAACATTACAACGGGATATGCACAAAACCATAAACATTAGCAGATAAAATTTATGACAAGGTAAGACATTCAATTGAACTTAACAAAATAAAATTATTTCTAAAGAAAATGAAAAGAGACATGTACCTGAAACAGTTCAACCCCAACAAGATATTTACGTTAAAACTAATCAAGTACGATCAAAATTCAAACCCAAATTTACCAAAATACAAGTAGAAAAAGATAAAAATGTAACTGTAGAAACTAAACTAGGTCATATTCACAAAACTAGAGTTAAAAAGAAACGACTTCTTACAGGAACCCCAAAAGGACAAACCAATCGCAACAAAGATGAAGAACTTCACACATCTTCTAGTGTCGATTAACTTGTTACTAATCACATCCCTATCACAATCCCAGATAAATATAATCCCAATTAATAATGACGTTTATACCCAAGAACTTGGATCAGCCAGATTACCTTCAACTTTTCATAAATTCATACACTATATTAACTTAACTGAATTAAACTTTGAATTGAAAAATAATGAAAATGTTTTAATATCCTTACAAAAGATAATAACTTTCTTTTAACATATCGTTAAAAAATATGGGATTTAAACAACTTATCTCTCACAATATTAACCAAATTCTAGAAATAAAAAATAGCATAGAAGCTTTAAGTACTTAACGAAAATGTAGAGGACTAATTAACCCCATTCAAAAAATATTATTCGGTTCAATGGACAATGAAGACCGCGAATCTATAAATAAAGCCCTAACAACCCTTAAACAAAATCAATGTAGTGTAGCTAAAAGAATTGAAGTCCAGACCTCAGTCACAACTAAACTTCTTGACCACTATAATAAAACTGTTTCCACCCTTGCTTCAAATCAAAATATACTAATGAAAGAACTTGAAAAAGCAATGAATAAACTCAAAAGTTTAAATAGAGATCACAAAATAATTACAAAGATACAAAATACATTTTCAGAACTTTACATGAATCTAGATAAAATAAAGGAATTTGTTATCACAATAGAAAATGCAATTAGTTTCGCGCACTTAAAAGAATGACATCCCGGAATTTTGCCTAAATCAGACTTTCTTTTAATTTTGAAAGAAATAGATGTAATTTTCTCATCAGAACAAATACTCTATCTTAAAGATGTTAGAAATTACTAGAATTATTTTCAGTCAGTATACACACACAAGAAAAATATTATTTATTTTGTAATATATATCCCGATATTTGATGTTACTCAATTTAATTACTTCCACACCTATCCAATTCCTTGGAAAAACAAGACCTTGATAATTCCACACCCTTATATCCTAATGAGCCTTACAACATACTTGATACCATAGGAAATATGCCCAAAGATAGAAGAATTTTACATATGCCGAGGACAACTACAGCCTATTGATAACAGCTGCGAAAGCTCAGTAATTTCGAAAAGTGACTCAACCTCTTGTGTAAGCAGAAGCACAAAGCTATCTTCAGACATCATTGAACAAGTAGCCCAAAATGAAGTAATTGCCATTCCTGTTGAACCTATCAAAACTCCCTTTAATTACCAAAATGGTAATGGAATCCAGTTCATCACAGAGCCGAGCATCATTCAGATTCCCGTAGGATGCCAAATTTCTATAAATAGCCGTTCTCAAACAATAGAAAATTTCCAAAAACAACGAAATTCTCACTGGCAAAAATAAATTTACCAGAAATTCAAGAAAATGCTGCCCTCAATCACATTCAACATCATCAAGTCAAGTTAGATGAAATTTCAGAAATACACAAGATGTCCCACGACATTCAACCCTTGTACATCAACCCTTTGGACCACAGCAGCCACCCTATTAGTATTGGAGTAATACTAATAACAACCATCATGGTAATTGTTGCAGTGAAACTATACAAATACTTCAAAAAATGGTTCCAAAACCCAAGAAGAATGACGCCAGGAATCGTCGAACTTCAGACAACCCCCGAAGTTCCATCTCGGCAGGCAGGAATTATGTTTGTAAATTCCGCTTTATAGACATAATTAATAAGTGACTATGCATTGACTAATCAAAGTTATATGTTTAATTTTATACCATTATTCACTTAGTTGTTGTAGAGATCTTACTTAGGAAACTTGTATTTTGCTGTAGAATAAAAGTAGTTAAAGATTTTGAATTTAATTGTTTTTAAAAACAAAGTTTTTAACAAAACAAACATTATTCGCTGCATATAAATTCACCCTCATACTTCCAATTCCCAGAAGCGAGAAAACACGTTACATCGTAACGTTTTCTGACAGGATCTTGTCCTTATTTCAACCCTTTAGACACAGGTGCCATTTATGGCTATCGTCTTTTGACGCTTGATTGCATCCTAGCTTTCGTTTGGTCAACAAGCCAGAAGCGGGAAAATTGCTCCAAAACATGTTTTTTTCCGGAAAATGGAAAACGATTTTTTCCTATGTTAGCCACAATATTTTCCCGCAAAATTTGCGTCATTGAATTCAACAATAACACACTTTTCAACCAACACCGAGCCAGAAGCGAGAAAATAGTGCACCAAAATCTGTCATCAGCTGACGGTCTATTATATACGTAGGTATTGACTAGACAAAATATAAAAGAGTTCTTCTATCACCGGATGGAATTTTTCAGGAAAGTTTTTTTTACTACGCTGCATGGTGCACGTCGACAAACGTTGCTGAGAAACAGGGTCCCTGGAATTGTAAAATGAAATAAAATGAAAACAACATTATTTTTGTCTAATAATATTTTCACTTCTCAAGCAGTTCAAAGGTTCAGAATGTAACAATACTGACATTTGTTGTATTAAAAAATAATCAATAGGTAAATTCTTATTAATTAAATCGTCTTGTTTACCACACACTACTTTCGAGTTTGAACTTTGAATTTGAAATAAAAACCAAGGAAACATACAAATGTCATATACTATTTCATGCTTGGTTTGAAATCAGTCAAGGGAACATTCACAAATTACCTAAGATATTTTAGGGTGGGTGGGTGTCTGCTAATATCTTACGAAATCTTTTAATGGAGGGGGTGGGTATTTGAAAAGGATTTTACGTAAGATTTTTTTATATTATTTGCCCATTAGATATTATCAATGTCTATAGAAAATTACAATCTATTTGATACGCTTTTTCAAATATAATATAGTTATAACATTAACAATATTTAATTAATTATATAGGGTGTTTCTAAAATAGGGTACCAAACTTCTGCTGTGCATAGAACTCATTAAAATATGCTAAGAGTCCCTATTAATATTTGCCCTAAAACGCACCCTCAGGAAGTTATATGCCCTTCAAAGGGCTCAAACAAAACATTTTTTTTTGTTATTGATAAAACGGTCGAAAATAAATAGGAAAAATGTATGGGCCTCTTATAACTTTTTACGTTAAATAACATGTGCTACTCCATAAGCAAATCATAAGAGTCCTATTTAGGGTTATCAGCCCGTATTTTTTCATTTTAATTTTTTTACAATTTTCTCTACAGATTTATAAAATCTTAACAATTTCACGTAAAAAATATTAACTTTGTCCAAATCGATAATTCTAATGGTTTTGGAATGAAAATTGATTATTTAAACTCGAAATATGCTTTTATAATTTAGTGTAAGTTTCTCCGAATAGATATGGCAACGTGGCATACAGATCAACTTATTTACTACATTTTTTACTGTAACGACGACTGAGAGTTACGATTTTTTTTTGCGATTTCGATTCTTGTAAATAAGAATGGATAAACGGTAAAGTGATTTGAATGATATCTATTTGATGTAGACTTCGTGGTTTGCTTTCCATTTAATATATTTTTTAAATAAATAAAATCGGTTGTGATTAGTGTGTAAGTTCGAAAATTAAGAATAGTGCGACAGTATTTATTTGTGATAAATAATGGCCGATTATACAGTTAGGGAAAGACATGACATGCTCTTAATTTATGAGAAAAGCAGACGTAATTGCAGAATAGCAAGAATATTATACAGGGAAAGGTTTCCAAACAGACGCCTGCCCAATGCTAGGACATTCGTAGCTGTTTCGCAGAGGCTTCTGTAATACCACAAATAAACAATCGCGGACCACAGCGACATAATCGTATCTTAGCTACTGAGGATCAAATACTAGACCTTATCGACATCAACCCATATCGTAGCACACGGAGTATTGGAAGTGAGCTGCAAATTTCTCACACTGTTATTCATAGAACATTACGGGAACAAGTGCTCTATCCATATCACATGCAGCGGGTTCAAGGGCTTTCAATTGATGATTTTCAACCGAAACTCAATTTCTGTCGTTGGTTCCTCAGAAAACATCGACAATTTCCTAATTTTGTGAACAATATTTTAACAACAGATGAAGCAAGTTTTAATAGTAATGGTATAATAAATTTTCATAATACGCATTCGTGGTCTGAGGTAAATCCGCACGAAATACGCCAGTCAGTATTTCAACACCAATTCTCAGTTAACGTGTGGGCTGGAATAGTTGGTGAATACTTGGTTGGGCCATTTATACTGCCTGCACGTTTGACAGGTGAGAATTACCTTTATTTTTTGAACAACACGCTACCAGATTTGTTAGATGAAGTGAACCTATAAACACGTTCCACTATGTGGTACTTACATGACGGAGCACCTGCCCACGCAAGTCATCTAGTTGTCGACTTCTTAAATAGAACATTTCCCCGTCGTTGGATTGGTCGAAACGGACATATACGTTGGCCAGCAAGATCTCCTGATCTCAATCCTTCAGATTTCTACTTATGGGGACACATGAAAAGTAAGGTTTACACGACTCCAATTATTGACGAGAATGACCTTAGACAACTCATTTTTGACGCTGCTGACGAAATCTGAAATATTCCAGGAATTTTTTCTCGCATACGTGAAAATTGGATTAAACGGTGTCGTGCTTGCGTCGATAGTAATGGTGGGCATTTTGAACATTTGCTGTGAATAATCCGTTGTTTCAACTCAGTTCTATCATTATAAAAATTCGGTAAGTAGGATTACATATTTACTTGTCTAATATAAATAATATTAATTAAATCAGTAATAATGACTCTTCGAATAATTTAACTGGTAAAAAACTACATATACAGATCTCTTGAGTTGAATATCATATGTATTTACCCAACTTTGTATAATTGCATAAAAGAAACCGCCAAATACAAATTCTAATTGCAATATCTTGTATTAAAAACGTAAATATTTTCAACAAAATATTTCATACATTTTTATTTAATTCTAAGGTGAATATCATCAGTCAGTACAAAAACACAGGTGTTTACTTTTTTGTCGGCGTAGTCATTCCTTTATTATTCGCGCTAAGAGTGAATCTGCTTCGAACGCGAGCGACGTTGCCGGATTGACAATAATTTACTTAATATGTTTTAGGGATTTTCTTGGTTATTAAGGCCTACTGACCATAGTGGTATAAGAGTTTTTTGTTTAATTTGGTGTATACTACCTCCACCTAAAATATATGCACTCAAACTATTTACACCCTGTATACACATAGAATATAAAATATAGAATTAACTAGAACTAAATGGCTTACAAAAGGCACTAGTTTGCAGCCACGCCAGATACTGATATAATGTATAAAAGAAGAAATTTGATACTGGTAATAAAAAGAATAATAAAGTAAAGATAAACAATTCAATTATTACAATATTTCATTACAAATATTTAAAGAAAGGGATAAGGACAGAGGAATGGAAGAGGCATAAAGGTTATTTAAAATGCCTAGCTGCTCTCTAATAATAGAATAGAAATATAAAATATTAATAGGTAGTTATTGCAAATTTAAAAGGTGGGTCTTTTATTTCTTTTTGAATGTTAGGGGCGACCAATTCCAGGCAATTAATTCGTTTAATAAATTGAGTAAGCTCGGTAAGTTATAGGAGAATGACAGTTTAAATATTTCTTTCCTATGTTGGGGTGTTCGAATGAGGTCCTGTCTACGTAGATTTATCATCAGTTCAAAATGTAATTCTCCTGTAAAGATATGGCGGGGACTTAAGTTTCAAAACTCTATAATAAAAACTTGCTTTGTGCAGCTTAAAGCGGTCGTGCATATTAAGCCACCCTGATGCTACCAAATATGGTGAAATGTGACATCCTCTTTGACCACCATAAATAAGCTGTAAAGACGAATTTTGAACTTTTTGTATACGGTTGCGATCAAAACTGTCACGGCAAACATAAACACTGCAACAGTGATTGAATTGGGATAAAACTAGAGCTTCACACAACATCTTACGTGAAATTTGGCATAGGGAATGCCGCTGACCATATATCATTTTGGGGTTACTATAAGCTGCTCTTAATTTGATTGAGACATCATGTTTAAATCTTAATTTAGAATCGAATGTTAACCCTAAACTTTTACACTCTTTGGTAAATGGCAGTATTGTATTATTTAATTTAATACACATATTTTCCTTAACATATGATACTTGAGTATCATGACTGAGGACTTGTTTGGATTTAGCATAAGTAAATGCTTAGAGGCTGTAGCCTAGAATCGATCCAAATCTATGTTAATTTTATCCTGCCATTCATTAATCTCATGACCACAGAAAGAAGAATACAACCATGTATCGTCCGCATAAAAATGATGTTCGCAGTGTTGAAGTGTGATAGCAAAATTAGAAGTATATATGGTATACAACAGGGGGCCCAAAATGCTACCCTGTGTTACTCCCAGTTGTATTTATTTGAAGTCTGAGCAATTATTATTTAATACTACTTTCTGGTAGCGATCAGATAAAAATGAATGTAAGAATTTACAGGAGTCTACACTAAAGCCGGCCTAGTCAAGAATAGATATAGAATAGTATCTTATGGTTGAGCATATCAAAAGCTTTGCTAAAATCTAAAAGCACTAAAGCACTGTTTTTGTTTTTATCCTGAGCTTGTAAAATATCATCACTGATGTCTGATAATGCAGTTTCACAACTATGACCCGACCTAAACCTTGATTGTTTGACAGGCAAAATGTTTTCAAGATTTAAGTAAATACCGATTTGCTTATCTAAAATATTTTCAAGCACCTTGGAAAGGGTAGGGAGAATGCTGATTGAGCGCAGTTGAGTGAACTCGTTGGATTATGGACTTTAGGTTGTGGCATAACTAGAGCTTCCTTCCAAGATAATGGAAAGTAAGAATTTAGAATGAAATCATTGATTATATGCGTTATAAATGGAATAATGTATGGGCAACATAACTGTATGAGTGTAATATTAATTTTATCACTTCCTAATGCTTTGGATTTGAGATTTTTAATTGTATTTAAAATTTCTATTTCCGTTGATAACCTAAAATCAAACTCATCAGTAGCGGAAGGATGTCGATTATTTTCATAGAAATTTAGAAGATCCTGTCCAGCTCTAATTATTAATTATTAAGAACAGAATTAACAATATAATTATTAAGTTTGTTAGGATTACTTAAATCTGGAGGTAGATTGCCTTTGCGTCAAAATTTTTAAATTTGAATCTGAAATAAGCTTTTTTTCTGCCTTAATAGCGCATGTAGTGTAGTTTCTAAGCTGCTTGTAATAATCAAAGTGCCCTGAAAGTTTTGTTTGTTTAAATTTTTGTAATGCTTTGTCTCTTAGCTTTAGCAAGAGCTTTATATTTTCAGTTATCCATGGTGTATAAGATTGGTTATGATTTGGTTTGAATGCTCTTAGAGGTGCATGTTTATCATAAAGGTTTATAAGACACTGATTAAAGAATTGAATTTTTTCGTCAATATATGTCATTAAAAAAATATTATTCAGTGGTAAGGCCTCTAAATCACATTGAAAGTTATTATAGTCTATGCGTCGAATAGCTCTATAATATTTTATCCGAGGGGAATCATTATTTATAAGTACACCTATTGTAACATTGATTAAGAAGTGGTCTGATATGCCCCAATCAGCGACACAAGTTTCCATAATACTACTTAAGTTAGTATAAATTAGATCTAGTATAGAGAATGACGTTGCAGATATTCGATTAGGTTCGTTAATAAGTTGGTTCATATTAAATGAAAAAATTGCGTTAAGCTGAAGAGCAATATTACTGTTTATGTTAAGTACATTAATGTTAAAGTCACCTAAGCAAATAATATTGTCATATTTGGAATATAAATTTGATAAAGTGTCTTCTAAATGATTTTAAATTTCTTTACGACTGTAATGAAAAATACACACTAGTGTGTCATGGAATCCTCACATGTAGGTTAAAATTAAGCAAGTTATGTCAGATTCATACGATGATATAGGGTTTTATCGTAAAATCAATTTCAAGATTTAGAAATTTCAGGGAAATCTAGCTCATAGATGCTAATAACGATGAGATTTTTATTAACACCTAAATTTGAGAGGATATAGGGTGAGTCAAATCCTGCTACAATTTCATAACGGGCGATGTAAAGAAATACGGCAATAATTTTTCGAGATTAGCCTGATTCCTTGCTCAATGAAAATCATTTTGTGCTGTTGTTAAGGAATTTATAAAAAAACATTTTTCGTCAGTAAACCCGTTTCTTTTTTTCTCCTACTTCTAAATTTTTTGAAAAGATGTCGGCACCTTAATAGTCTCCTAGCTTTAACTTCAGGACCAAGTTTAAATTTGACAATTTGTGGAATGCTCAGACTAGCTCCAAGCCTTTTGTCAGGCCTAAATGTCAAATTGGAAATACGCAGAATATTTTCCTAATGGTGTGTTCCAGGTAAACGAGCTTTGCGCAGTTCGGGTCGTGCGTTGCTCAAAGTGACAGGCACAAGCTGAAACTCGGTACGAAGAAAAACAAACTGAGCGATCACACAATATGAAGTAGCTACAAACGCACTAATTTAATTTTCAGTAAGGACACAATGAGTGCTTTGTATGTGTTTACGTGGGCCAAAACCTATAAAACACCATTAAATAAATCGAAATCATACCTGTCGAACTTGCCATCTTACACTTTTTGGGCATCTGCCTCCTTTGTGGCTGGATATTGTGTTAGGTGAAATTTCTTGACAAAATTGTAAGTTATACTTTTTTATCATATCGCATAGCAACTCGCCATGTATCCTTCTCAAATTTAAAGTATTGATACAAAGTTTATCGTCATTAGCTAGTACCATTTTCGCAGCTGTCAGTTCTAATTAGCTGCGATACCAACAAAGAAAAATTTGTCATTACGCTGAGATAATTTTGCAAAATAATAGAAATTAACTGTCGGAATATTTAAACATTCCTACCTTTACCTTGTCATAAGTCAGTTATTTTTTGTCTATTCTAATGGGCTGCATCTCATTTTACTCTGAGATATAAAAGCTTGCCGAATCCTACTTTTAAAGCTATAAAAAGTTAGTCACTTTGTTTTTAAAACTGATTTGAAAATATGTATTCAGCACACTGACACAATCATTTGTCTCCTAAACAAGCCAACTGTAATTTAAATGGGTCCATAAATATAAAAATAAATAAGTTATAACTATACAATAAATTTCTGTTTTTTGATAACCCTATATAATTTTAGTTTTTATTTGGCTCATAAACTTAATTATACATTTTTTCTATTTAATTAAAAATAAATACATTCAATCTTCTTATAACTTGTCTCATAAACAGAAACAGCGTTAAGTGTAAGGGTTTGTTTGGTGTTAGGACAGAAAATTTTGTGTTTATACATATGTGACACAACAAAGGTTCCACAGCTATTTCAGTTTATGTATTAAAAATAGAAGAAGTGCTTTATATAATACTTACGAAGCACAATGAGGGTATAATTTGTGATTAAACCAAAATAAGTACATTTTGAACTGATATTCGCATTCGTATTCGCGAATATTGAAAGAGAAAATTCGCATTCGTATTCACGAATATCGAAAATCGGACATTCGTTACATTCCTAGTCTGAAGATATTTTCTCCTATTTAGTTTTAAGTACATTAACAAATCATTTAGTGACTAAACAGCAGGCCCAGAGGTGTGGGCGATGGTGCGTTCGCACTCTCCAAAACTCTCAAGTTCAGTGAGTTTCCAAAAGCATGGAAAAAAAGTAGTTTATGCAGCCCAGTCGCAATTTCTGATTTGACCCTGTGACGTAAATATCAGTGACGTGAAGACTTACTACTCTGATTTGCAGAATAAGAAATGAATAGAACAGAACTTGTGAAGAGGACCGAAATGTTCACTTTTCTGTGGAGGAAGTGCATCATACGGGGAGTGTAATGTAATATTATGAGTTACCAATGTTTTTGGGAAGATTTCGTATTGGTCCTATCTAATGTAAATATTGCAGCCTATTTTTTTATCAACCCAACTTTTAGATAGCCTAAAAAAGTTTGCAAGAAATTAATGTGTCAATTTATTGCAAAGGTAACTTCATTCTGCCTTGGAAGTGCATCATTCTACATTAGTGGAATTCGGTCGCTATGAGTTGTTGCACAATAAGAACGAAATTAATCATGACAACACATTTGATATACTGGAATATTTGGAATAACAAATGAGTTGGTGTAAATAGGAACATGTGTAAATATACAAAGGACAGTATGATAAATTAAAAGGATCATAGATAATACTAATGCTACTGAAAAACCTTTGGAGCTCCTGGTTTATAACAGAAACAACACAACATTTTTCAACCTATCACCAAACGATATTGCGGTTAGGGTAAAGAGTTTTGTGATATCTTAGTAATACTACTGTGGCCTTGGAGGCAACTGAAAGTTGTCCTCAGAACTCATCTAAGACCGGTTTATACAGATCATGTCAGACGAACTTAGAAGTGTATTGCATTGTATCACGGATTGGACCTACCACACAACCTGCAAGGAAACAACGAATTTATAACAATGCAAAAAATACCAACTCTGAATGTTCTGCCGGACGCAATGTTCGACTCACTCAAGAGACAGCCACAGGTAAGAAACCACGGAAGTGGACTCCAGAAATAAATGAATATCTTTACTCGACTGACCTTATCATGAATAAAATGGAAAAGGCCCACAGGCCGTATAACATAGAACTCTATAAGGTAATGACCGAAAAATTTCCACAACTAAGAAACAAGTCATGTTAGAATACCTTAGATCAGAGGCGACAATTATTCATAAACAATAGAATTGAAAACATGATAAAACACGAGAAAAAGAGAAGTTGAAATTGTAGGGAGGAATGCATCAACCAGAGCCAGAACTCAATGAAATACCTTAGATCAGAGGCAACAGTTATTCATAAACAATAGAATTGAAAACACGATAAATACAAGAAAAAGAGAAGTTGAAATTGTAGTAGTAATGCATCCACCAGAACCAGAACTCAATGAAACATCACATAATGAAAATGACGAAACCATGAGCACTGAGCACCAGTGTAATAGATCAAGAAGAAACTTGTTTAGAGGTAAACTTCATTTACTATAGCAGACAAAATACTGTATCAAGATCCAAGTTACGGCGACTGAAAATTAATAGCCATACAAACAATACTTTAAAGAAATTTTATTGCAAATAAACTAACAGAAGTCCAAATCTTGTTGAATGCCTTGCCGTTGTTTATGTAGGTGCGTAGCTGATCTCAAACAAAAGTTGCCATAACCAAAATCATAGCTGAGTCATAAAAAAAGTTCTGAATTAGAAACTTTACAGACATAGGAACTATACATTTGACAAGAGATTTTACAAAGAGACGTACAAGTTCTTTATCACTTGTACGTGTTTAAGTCCAGCGAAGAGGGCACGCAGCCTCAAGTCATTCAGTGGGTCTACCATTGGTTCCATCAAGAGGGCTAGTCCACACTAAGACAGCCTACCATCCAAGTACCCTTACGACTCAGTAACCAGACCAACACAAAGCCATCTGTCCATAATCCCATTTACATCACAGAGTGGGAACCATAGTGCCTAGTGGGTCTACTTTTGGTCCCAATTGAACGGCTAATCCACACCAGGCCGACCAAATACCCATTACCGCTGATAGTCAGCAACCAGGCCAAATCAGAAGGCTTTCGACCATACTCCCATAAATATCATATCTCTGTAAGTAATTACATTGAGTACATTTTGAAAGTACTTTTTCATTTCTTTTCTTCCCTTCATTGAACCATTGTTAAATTTTTCTCCCCTTCAGGGAACCATTGTATTTTTACATGAATATTGGAATAAACTTGTATTGAATTTAGTATATTGTCTCTTTGTGTTCTCCCAGCCTGGCGCCTTAAAAGTGAGTGTTCAAGCTAAAAACATAGTACCCACACCCTCCCGTAAAATATACTGAGCAGCTCATAGCCAGAGGGATCAAAAGCAAGCCGTTACACTATTATCACGGTTCACAGGTGTATCGCTTCAAAATTGGCGCCTAACGTGGGGCTTCCGATTATCGTCTCAAAATTGGCGCTAGCAACGTGGGGGCTTCCGATTATCGCTTCAAAAAAGGCTCTAACAAAGTAGGGGCCCCGTTTTTGTTAAAGAAATTGTATAATAGAGTTTAAAATTTCGCTTGAGCACTCATCTTATAAATTTGGCTGGAACAAGGCACAGGGATAACATTTAGTGGTTCAAATTTATAATATAATTTTTATCTTTAATATCTATGCAAGAGATTATTAGTTAATTACCGTTACCTTATTCCATTATACTTATCTTTACCGTTATCGTATATCTATCAGGGAAATTTTTAGATTCAGTTATTGTTGCACCCTATATATCTTTATATCTTTTGATTGATTCGGAATTATCTTATCGTATCTTATCGCTCCGTTTCGTCAATAATTAAGTACCGTTAGGGCAAGCAACCCTCTGAATTTTTTTCTCTCATAACTAGTCTCTTTATTTCTTTCAGTTTTTCGTATCTTGTTTATCTTTATCTTATATCTGTCTCTCTCATGATGGAACCCAACCATCTTAGGGTAAAGGAACTCGATTACGAGTTGCAAATTCGTAAAATCAAGCCTCTAGGAGATGTTGACTCGAAGTGTAAATTGCTTCGAGGGGCCTTAAGAGTGGTATAGGCAGTCCGTTCTCCCTTGAAGAAGATCTAGTCGAAATCCAGGAAACCATCAATGACCTGAAAATCCAAATCTCGATTTTTTCCGATACCCCAGATAGTAGTCTCTATAAGAGAATTTCTACCCGTTTGACTCATCTATCTGGAAGGATCCATCTGTTGTCTGATATTTCTGAAGAAGAGGAGAGGACGAAGTCAAATTTGCAGACTGAACTTTTGATGTTAGAAGGGGATTTAGCGTTCAAATTTGTAGCATCAGCTTCAACTCCACAAAGAGCTCTGGGACATGAATTTCCTTCGATTTTCCCTCTCGTTAGGTCTATCGCCCCTTATAAATGGAACCTTTATTTTACTGGGCAGAACCAGAAAGAATCCGTCCATTCTTTCCTCGAAAAGGTGGAAACATTACGAATAGCTCGCGGCGTCAGTAAAGAAGATTTGTTCGTCTCTGCCTGTGACCTTTTTAAGGGAACTGCTCTTACCTGGTACAATAGTATTAAAGACAAAGTGGGAAATTGGGACCATCTAGTTGGAAAATTGAAGAAATACTTCTTACCTTATTTTTACGATGAGGACTTGCAACGCGAGATAGATTCTCGCACTCAAGTAGTAAAGGAGAAAATTACCCTCTATATAGCCTGTATGGTAGGTTTATTCAATCGCCTGTCCTCAAACCTGATGAGAACACCATGGTAAATAAAATTCGTCGTAACTTAGCTCCTCATTTTCTTTTGCATCTTGCTTTGGTGAAAATTGATACCGTGGACCATCTATCTGACGTCTGCAAACAAATAGAAGAATCCATAACTTGGAGTAATCGCTATCGACCACCTCCCTTTACCTCTAATCAGTTACTAGAACCTGACTTAAGCTATTCTGTTTCCTTATCCAGTTCACCTCGAAATAAATCTTCTCAGAATTTCAGTTTTTCACCTACCTTCTCGTCATCTCGTAATATTAGTGCTGTCAATGTCTCTGGGATCCGTTGCTGGAATTGTAACATGTTGGGTCATATATTATCTTGATAGAATTCAGGAAGTTGATTTTGAAATAGTTAAATATCTTTAATTATTTTCGTAAGTTCTTTTATAGCTGACGAAAGGTTTTTTGTTCAGGTTTCTTTCTCAAAAATCCTTTCTTTACTCCGGGTAAGAGGGGTGTGCAACGGGTGAATTGCCGTTCTCCCTGTTACATTGCTATTTTTCTAATATTTGTCGCCTGTAAATTTATCTTCCATATTTTACAAATTGCTTTCCTACTTATATCGTTTGCTAAACTATGTTTTACCGGTATGAACTGATGATTTTAGCTAAATGGGTGAACATGTAAGTTAATATTTCAATTTCTACCGCTTACGCTAGCATGCTTTTAATTGCTAAAATATCTTATAAATATCAGTGGGAAATATTTCGAGTACAACCCTGTCGAACTACGTACCGCCGGCAAACAGCTTGACAGTTCGAATCGTCTTAGAATTTTTCTTTGGGTAAAACAGCAACTATTTTCATATTGCTTTCTCGTAGAACTAATGTATACCGATCTTGGTCATCGATTAATTTTTATTAAAAAAATTTGAATATTTAAACATTTTCATCGTTGAATAATCACAAGTAAATAAGCTTCCTTAGTTAGTTAAAAGCAAATGAAATTATCCCCACTCTCTTCCTTTACTAGAGATCGTAAAATGTGCTCAGGTCTCTCATCTCTCTCTTGCATTTTGACTTCCGAAAGGAAAGGTGTGCTGCTGCCCTGGTCAGTAATTTTTTTTTTTGGTTAAAAATTCAACAATAACGGTAGGAAATTATCCAATATATCGCTTTATCGTAATTTTATCGTTTGCATAATTTCAGCCGAAATGTTTAGTCATTTAAACTGAACTGCTATCTATATTCTAGGTTAAATAATATTTTTTTCTCTTTTCGTTTTTTTTTTATAGTAAAGTTCAATTGCCGAATAGTAATTTTTAATTATTGCTGTGTTGCTTGTTAACTTAAGTCCAGGTGTGTCTGGGCTACCGTAGTGACCTTCTAAACTTCCCAAAAAGGGTTAATTTTATTGAAAATTCTCATAACTATATTCCACGTGGCCATTTTTTTTGTTTCTTGCCTGGCCTGGTTATTGCTTAATGGCTTAACTAGCCCAACTTTTTATGTCTTGTATAAGAATTATACTGCCTTTATTTTAAACTTTTAGGAGAAGACTCATACAAGACGGAAGCATTCCTGTGGAAGTGATAAAGCCATTAAAGATGAAAATTACCGTACACTAGTGCACTTTTATGTCCTTGTGCGCGCCTATTTTTACGAATTTGTCAGAAAACCTTAAAAAAGGCTTAAAAATGCTTCCGCGACACTTTTTTCCACAAGAAAACCCACTTTTTTTAAAAAATTCACTTGAAATTTGTCATATATAACCTACATTTATGCAATTTTTGGAGCTAATTATATAGAAATGCCATATATTTTGATGTTTTAAGGGTTCCTGTAACTGACATGGAACACAAATTTTGATGTTAACCTCACAATTGACACTTAGAGCATATACTCCTGGAGGTACCACAAATACTCCATTATGTAGTTGGGGAGGGCATCCGAAATGGAACAAAAAACACAAAAATTACAATTTTAAAGGCAATCAATGAAAACATACCTACCTTGATTTGTTGAAGCAGCCGATGAGAGAAATGGGAAGGTGGGAGGTGAAGCAAGTAACACTGAACTAAACACCATATGTGAACTTTATGGCTTTGATTAATGCATTAAATGCAGCTCTCTTATTCTTCTTTACATGTCTTCTCCACAAATACTCCATTATGTAGTTGCGGAGGGCATCCGAAATGGAACAAAAAAACACAAAAATTACAATTTTAAATGCAATCAATGAAAACATACCTACCTTGATTGGTTGACGCAGCCGATGAGAGAAATGGGAAGGTGGGAGTTGAAGCAAGTAACACCGAACTAAACACCATATGTGAAATTTATGGCTTTGATTAATGCATTAAATGCAGCTCTCTTATTCTTCTTTACATGTCTTCTCCACAAATACTCCATTATGTAGTTAGGGAGGGCATCCGAAATGGAACAAAAAACACAAAAATTACAATCTTAAATGCAATCAATGAAAACATACCTACCTTGATTTGTTGAAGCAGCCTATGAGAGAAATGGGAAGGTGGGAGGTGAAGCAAGTAACACTGAACTAAACATCATATGTGAACTTTATGGCTTTGATTAATGCTTTAAATGCAGCTCTCTTATTCTTCTTTACATGTCTTCTCCACAAATACTCCATTATGTAGTTGGGGAGGGCATCCGAAATGGAACAAAAAACACAATAATTACAATTTTAAATGCAATTAATGAAAACATACCTACCTTGATTTGTTGAAGCAGCCGATGAGAGAAATGGGAAGGTGGGAGTTGAAGCAAGTAACACTAAACTAAACACCATATGTGGACTTTAAGGCTTCGATTAATGCTATAAATGCATCCCTCTTATTCTTCTTTACTTGTCTTCTCCACAAATACTCCATTATGTAGTTGGGGAGGGCATCCGAGTGGTAAAAATTGTCAACCTTGAAGAACTGCTTCACAACTCTCCAGTGGGCCTCTATCGTCTGGGTATACGTACCATCAGGTGCCACAAAGGGATTGTCAGGGTCACTATGATTGACCTTTTTGTGTATGTACCCATGGTCAGCCAGACAATCATATGCCCTCCAATAGTTTGTGTGGATGATGGAACCCTGTGCGACATGCTTCTGAATAAGAGGTAGCAGTACTTCAGCAGACCTGACATTGTCAGGGCAAAATTCTAAACGTAAGTCTTCACTTCCGTCTTCAATGAAGCCGATTATCCAATTGCCCTCAATGTGTCGTCCTGAAAGTCATGTGTTACTTATTGAAATTAATCAAAAAAAAATTTTTGTTACCTACACAACAGAACATTGATTTTATTTTGTATTTTGGCGGTGATCTTGTGTCACACTATTGAATTGAAAATTGTTGTCTACAGGAACGGTAGAGCAAAAGGTAAACGATTACCCCCCCCCCCGCGCGGATAGTATATATTTAATTTTTGTATCGCTTGTTGAATTTGTTTGAACCAGAAATTACCAGACCACGGTGTTCACAGTACCGCCTTATTTGTTATTATGTATTTGATTTCTCTGTTTTGAAGTTAATTTGAAAGAACCACTAATTCATCTGAAATCTCTTATTGTATTCATATTTAGCTGATCAGTTTTCATATTCCTTAAATTATTAAGTTGTGGATATTTAATCAGTTTGGTTATATTTGGTATATATTTTTTTGTAAATGCTTAATTATAAATACCTCTGATTTTTCCTGTACATACCGTTCAAGTCAATAAAATTTATTTTTGTAACTGTAATGACACAGAGATTGCATCATTCATAAATTAAGGAGTTAAGGAAATAGGGTAACTGACACCAATATCAGATAAGCTGGTAATTCGGTTCAACTCTGGTGAAATACATGCGGACAGACCACTGATTACTTTTAAACCATTTCATATTCGACTGGCAAGGGCCAAATCAGAAGCCCTTCGACCATACTCCCATAAATATCAGATCTCTGTAAGTAATTACATTGAACACATTTTGAAAGTACTTGTTCATTTCTTTTCTCCCCTTCAGGGAACCATTGTTAGATTTTTCTCCCCTTCAGGAAACCATTGTATTTTTATATGAATATTGGAATAAACTTGTATTGAGTTTAATATCTTGTCTCTTTGTGTTCTCCCAGCGTGGCGACCTAAAAGTGAGTATTCAAGCTAAAAACATAGTACCCACACCCTCCCGGAAAATATACTGAGCAGCTCATAGGCACTGTTATCGCCCCTGGCTCTTCAAGCCAGAGGGATCAAAAGCAAGCCGTTAACACTATTATCACGCCTCACAGGTGTATCACTTCAAACTACAGTAGATATGAAGAAGTTAATTGGGGGCAAAATTGTGTACTTAGTGCTTGTGCTTTAGTATTTTTTTATTTAAATTTTCCGATTACTTCCGAAGAAATCCAAAACAATAGAAAATTTGAGATTTGGTTTTTATTTTATTATAGCGTAATTTGACAAAGAAAAGCAAAACCAAAAACACTTTTATTCCCATTTTCTTCAACTATAGGACCACTATTTTAGATTAGTTACATTTATAAAAATAAAAGCACAAATATTTAAATAAAAAAAGTCAGCTTAGTTGGCCTTGATTCCGTCGAAGAATTTTCTTTTTTTCACATATCAGTACTTGTGAGTAAATGAGAGTACATATAATTTGACACACAATGAGATTCACAATTTAAGAAAAACGAGATATCTGAAGAAAAGTTTATTACAAATGTAATGTTAAAAACGTCGGTATTGCCTAGATGTAATGGCAAACCTACCACCTTATTACGGCCCACGTGGTAAATGTTGACACCAGGGTGCACGGCAGCTTCAGTGGAGACGGGAGTGGGTTAACAAACAAGGGCCAAGCCAACTGTAGGTTAACTTTCCAATATAAAGATGTTCTGGGCGCCAGGTAGATTCTCTGCCTCTTTACCCCAGCTAACCGCCTAGGATAACCTACCAATCCTCCGCTGCTACAAGAAATCTTAATCTTAATGAACTTGTAAATTATCTCAATACAATCCTGCAAAAATATCAAACACAAGTCGACCTGTAGCCAACTTCATGTACCTACATACACATATCTATAGTTCAACCAAAACTCAACTTTACATACCTGATACACTAAGTTCAAATTATCAAAATCAACAAATGTAATAATCAATTAATGATCAAATGAACCTAGATAAAATAAACAAATGTTATCAAAAGCATTAATCAAAATATTCAAATGTTGTTGTGATCCGTAAACATGCACAATATATCTAAAATCAGAAATGAGAATGCACAATATTCAAAATAATATCACAAGTCAATAATGACATCTAAACTATGAATAATTCACAATTCTATCAAATTCAATAACCGTACTGATATTCTGAAATCTGAAGCCAAAAATTCAGTTACTGACAAAAGTGTTTAATTACATTTAAACTTCAAGAAAAATCAATAATGTTTACATAAATCTAGAATCAAATATTATCTTTAAAAAATCCAAAATGATTCATTTAACAAGTCTACGTTTCGAGCTCTCACGACGCTTTCACAAAATACCAAATATTATTAATATCCAATAAATCAGTAATCATGAAATGATGTTCAAAATGTAACTTTACAAGGAATGTATAAATATCAAATTTATATGAGCAAATTAACAGTCAAAAGTTTGACTAAATAATCAGGTTCTTTATTAAATTGTGAAAAGCAAATTATGACCAAAACATAAATACACTGAATCAAATTACAAAGGTACCTTGTTCAAATGCGATGACACAACACTCAGCTGTCCTCTGTAGAATCGAAGCAAAGATACGCCGTCGTTGCTACGGCAACCAGCGTAGATTTCCGGTTCCCAATAAACCAAAATGGAACTCGTTCGAATGACTACAAGACTTGCCCAAAACTTCGGCAAACTAAGTGAAGTTGATAGCCCCATACACTGAAGATAAACAAGGTCTTGGGTGGGCTAAAGTTCTTACGTACGATGTTCAGATGATGGTTGACCAGTTAGTAGTCCAGGAAGGCCAACTAGAGTATACGCAAATATTCAGCAATCAAATCCTCACAAATGAGAACATGTTTCCACTAATTTCCAAAAATATCACCAAACTGCCAATGGAAACATCAATTAAACGTTGCTGAAACCGGTGATCCTCGAGAGAATGACTGATGAACTTGTCTTAAATCCTCACACGAGTATGGTTTCCGTTAAAATCCAAAAATATCACAAATCCAATAACGGAACCAACGATTAAAGTGTATCCAACTAAATCCCAAACATGGATGGCACAAAATTGCCAGTATAAATTCAGATAACACTTGTAGACATCTATCATCACACTTCACCCTAACCTCTCTTTCCGAGTACTACACAACATGCATCCTTTCACTAGGACGGTCAATGGGCACCAACCGTTCACCAGGACGGTCAACGGTCAACTCCCCTCTTCCGACAACTGACGTCCCCAAAATCCTACCAACCTATCCGAATTCTAATACCAACATCGTCTAATTCCCTACTTACAGCGTTCTTCTTCTGCGACCATCCATCAATGCTCGAAATGCACCGTGCTCGCATCTTCTTTTCTACATCTTCTTCCTATAAATGTCATTAACCCATTTAGAACGTGTGATTCCGCCCTTAGTAATTCGCCTCGACCGTCAAGAGAAATCTAACCAACAATCTTAACCTAAAATAAATAGATATCAAATACCAAATGCAAAGCGAGAATATTTCCAATGCCCAATAAGCCTATCGCAATAACAAAAATGCTACAGAATAAAAAAAAGGTACTTGTTTACGTTTAAAGATAATTTTATCCTATCCGTTGGTGTTAATATTAGAAGCCAATACTCGTGTTTTAGTTACAAGAAAACAGTTATTGTAGATAAATGCCACATACAATGTCCATTTTAGGCTCTTTAAAATACGTTTTGCACAAATCAAACCTCAGATATTTTGTCGTTTACTTGCTCTTTTACGGGTTTATGGAATACACTGTTAGTTATACTATGCGGCAAAAATGTAATGTTACACAAATTTAATAGAAACTGTACGAAAACAGCTCAAATGTTTTTTGAGTTATATTTACAAAGACACGTATGATGAACATTGACTGAGTTAGTTCTTTTCGAAAACCCAAGAAAAAGTATAGATACCGAATGGTACAAGAAATAACTATTTGTCAGAGGTAAATCAAAATTTCATACATTTAACATTAAAAAATAGGAACATTTTATTGCTATGGTTTTTAGATAAATACCAACCGTTCAAAATCAACTTACTAAGTTTCTTCAGATGTGGGTGTGGCACAGACTAGCGTTTGGAGGAAGTTTAAAGGAAGTAAATATATAAAATAGACATTTACCAGTTCTGGTAAATGTGTAGATTCTAAACTATATCCAGATGATTCTGAAGAATATAGTTTTGCAATCGGCTCTCAAATAGGAATGATTTTTTGAAAACCATTATTTGGACTGACGAAAGTGCTTTTTCAAACTGTCTCTTCAATAGAAATTATTATCATATTAGGAGACAAAATAACCCTGGACACCATAAGGAAGTCAGGTCGCAAAATCGTTTTCGGTTTAAATGTATGGGCTGGAATTTGTAATGATCAAATATTCGGAGCTAATTTTTTCAAGTGACTCAATGGAAACCTATATTACTTTCTTGAGAACCTAATTTGAAGAATAACGATGGGTTCTCCCTTATCAACTATATCAGGTGCAGGTTCCAGCATAACGAGGCCCTTCCACATAATATTCGAGTTGTTTGTAACTATTTAGATCAAAGTTTTCGACATAAATGGGTAGAGAACTCGGGGCCGGTAAGGTGGTCGGAAAGGTGTCCCGACATTACAATTCTGAATACTTCTGAGGCACTTTGAAAAGCAGATTATAAGGTTATAACAGGATAGAAGAATTTAGAGAAGCCATCATTACACAATACAGATATATTAGAAAAAGAGATATTATTATGAATGTCACTAATTTAAACCGACGTACTCTTTTATGTGCTCAAGAAGAAGGTGTTCAGTTTGAGCACTTGTTATAATATTGTTTATACATATTTTATTATAAATATTGGAAAAAAATTAAATATTGTCCGGCTGTCACTCAAACTTAAAATATATTTTAGCTGTTTTCCGTACTGTTTCCATCAAATCTGTAATAAACTTAACATATCTCGTTAGTCTTCATCTGTGAAATTCATTTTGTTTGAAACTATGTGTGTTCTAGTTTCATTTGACAAGTACTGTATTCTTTATAAAAAAAATCGTCTTTGGAGTCAAGGCCTCTTATAATATCACTCAGGATTTCTGCCTCTGTCACATCACAGCAATTTTCTCCTAAACTACTGGACGGAAGAGGTTGAAATTTGGTATCAATGTATAGTTTGGTGACCCGATCAGGAGTACATATCCTAAATGAAGAAATTTTGATTTTAGGGGTACTTCTGGGGCGAGAAACTAAAAAAATCGACCGTTCCCCCCCCCTGATCTCCGAAACTACTGAGCCTAAAATTTTGAAAAAATAGCAAATATAGAACGTTGCCCGAACTTTACAGGAAAAATGAGGAGAAACAATTAATATTAATTTTGGGGGGGGGGGTAAATTATAGAATTAAATAAAAATAAAAAAAATTTCAAACGCATCATGTAATATATCAAATGAAAGGTCTCATTCTGAGGAACACAAATACATTTTTTTCATATTTAAAAAAAATATTTAAAAAGATATTAATGAAAATTTACCAAAATTTACTCATGCCCCCCTTATCTACGAAACTATAAAACATAAAGTTTTGAAAAAAATTAGAGGTATAGGTTCTGACCTGAAATTTACTGGAAAAATATGGAGAAACCTCTACTTTTAATTTTGGGGGGCAAATTACAGAATTAAATTGAAAATATAAAATTAAAATTGTTTCTGACCCATCATGTTATATATCCAATGAAAGGGCTCATTACGACGAAAACAAATATTTTTTTTCATATTTTTAAAATCAATTAATTAAAAGATATTAACAAAAATATAAAAAATGTATCCATTCCCCCCCCTTACCTCTGAAACCATAAGCTGGAAAATTTTGAAAAAAAATGGCGGTACAGCCTCTCAACTTTACTGGAAAAATAAGGAGAAACCCCTAATATTTATTTATATATTTATAAATTAATTAAAAGATATTAACAAAAACATAAAAAACCATCCCCTCCCTTATCTCCGAAACCATAAGCTGAAAAATTTTGAAAAAAATGGAAGTACAGCCCCTCACCTGAACTTTACTGGAAAAATAAGGAGAAACCCCTAATATTCATTTTGGGGGGCAAATTATAGAATTAAATGGAAAATAAAAAATTATAATTGTTTCTAACGGGTCATATAATATATCAAATCACAGGGCTCATTATGATGAATACAAATATATTTTTTTAATTTTTTTAAAATGAATATTTTAAAATATATTAAAAAAATATTTAAAAAAATCCCGTTATTCCCCAAACTATAAGATCTCAATTTTTTTGTTTATAGGAAAAATATGAAAAAAATCCCAAATTCTATTATTTGGCCCCCAAATAATATAATTAAACGGAAAATAAATTATTAGAAAACCCCCATTTTTCATAATTTTATGGACAAATTATACAATTAAATGGAAAATAATTCAATTTTCAAACGCATCATGTAATATATCAGATAAAAGGCTCATTATGTGAATTACAAATATATCATATTTTTAAATTATTTATTTAAAAGATATTAACAAAAATATTAAACATCGACATAATTCCCACTTTAGAAACTACACTATTTAAATTTAGAAAATATATTTTATTTGTATTTTTTAACCGTAAGTATGCGAGTCCAACTCGCACTTAACCAAATTATTATTTTTTTATTTGTTTTTGTTTTGTCTTTTAGTTAACCTATAATGTCATTATTATTTTGTTTATGATAGAAACTGGCAGTTCCTTGGTAAAGAATCTGGGCTTTTTTACTGAAGCCTATTGTGGTATATTGTGCATATTTAAATTCCTTTTTTGGGAATAAAAAATGTTATTACCAAACATACTACTTTTTTTCGTTTTTAATGATTACAAAATTGAAATATTGCCACTATTTATTTTTACATTAAATTGTTAAAGCTTCAAAAGCGTAACATAAAATCTTCAAATCAGTTGTTTTACTAATATTATTGATATGTGAAAAAAATGGGTATGTTTAGTATTAATTTGTGAGCTGCAGTTTTGACTAAGACACGCAAAACTAATTGTTGACATAAATTGCTTAAAGTGCAATTTAGACGCTAAACACTGATACTTGTTACCTACTGAAATCAGTATAAGTAACACAAACCCACCACAATTCAACAAAATAGGTAGATTCGTTCTGGTTGTTAACAATTCTTCTGTTGTTCTTTGCGTAAAACTGTTGTTATTAGTGTAAATTTTGAAATTATTACACGCCGTTTGTTTCAAAGATATGCCGTTTTTAATAATGCCAGAAATCTAAATTATACATCATTCAACGATGATGGTAGCATATCTAAAGCTATCGAAATGTGAAATCAGTTAGTTTCAAAACGATAGTACTCCTAGGACCCTCAGAGATACATTAGTCAATTCTTGATTACGATTTATTTACCCTTCGTTTTTAATGATCACAAAATTGAAATATTGCCACTATTTATTTTTACATTAAATTGTTAAAGCTTCAAAAGCGTAACATAAAATCTTCAAATCAGTTGTTTTACTAATATTATTGATATGTGAAAAAATGGGTATGTTTAGTATTAACTTGTGAGCTGCAGTTTTGACATGAATTGCTTAAAGTGCAATTTAGACGCTAAACACTGGCCGTTTTCCAATTACGACGCACGGAGAGGCACAGTGCGTACTCTGTGCCTACACAGCATAGCACACTGTGTGATGACCACGTGGTGGCATCTCTTTGTATGATCTGTGGTGGTTGCTTTCCAATTACACACACAGGCGCACTGTGTGACACAGTGCGCCAGTCTTCACTGTTCCATTAGTACTCCAGCATGACACCGTGTGCGCACAGAGACGCACAAGAAAAATTTGTGTGTATCGGATGTGCAAGAAGTCATAGACTAATATATAGCCATACTAGCCATAGAGTGAGGTGATATACAGTCAAGTGACAACACCACAGTGTCTATTTCAGTGATTTTGCAATAAGAGTTATTTATAATAAATTTAAAAGCGCAGTAGTTTATTTAAATGTGCTTTGTTTCCCTATTTTGTGATAACTTTTTTCATTAATGACATTTGTAATGTATTTGAAGAACTAAAGCACGTTCCATTTATCGCCATTTACACAAGCACAGTGTGCTTTGTTGTACAGGCACCTTCAATTTTTATGTTTCAAGGTACGCACCGTGTCTCTCTGTGCGTCGTAATTGGAAAACCGGGATCGATACTTGTGACCTACTGAAATCAGTATAAGTAACACAAACCCACCACAATTCAACAAAATAGGTAGATTCGCTCTGGTTGTTAACAATTCTTCTGTTGTTCTTTGCGTAAACTGTTGTTATTAGTGTAAATTTTGAAATTATTACACGCTGTTTGTTTCAAAGATATGCCATATCTAAATTATACATCATTCAACGATGATGGTAGCAGATCTAAAGCTATCGAAATGTGAAATCAGTTAGTTTCAAAACGATAGTACTCCTAGGACCCTCAGTGATACATTAATCAATTCTTGATAAAGATATTGAAACGCTGTGAAAAGTTTCATAAAGTAGGTACATTAAAATATGAAAATTTCAGTTTAAATTAGAATCAGTTAATTCTCATAATAAATCTCCATCAAGTATGGACTGAAATAAAAATAAAATGGAAATCATTAAGTTGTTATTTACAAACAACCAGTGTGCAAGAGTAGTAAAAGTTTCGTTTTGTTTGAGTGACATTTGAACATTGTAAAGTGTTTTTTTCTAAACTGTCTTGTGAATGATGCCTCAACCAAATAGAAAATTTCATTTTAGTGATGACTACACCAAAGAATGGTCATTTATTAACAATAGAACAGGCAACTAAGCATTTTGCACAGTTTGCTGGATATGTATTTCTGTGAGTCATGGACGTCGGGGAGATATCAAACATCATAACAAGACCACAGGACACATAACTAAAATGCCATATGCATCCTCGTTACGCAAAGTAGATAGTTTCTAACAAGCAATCTACTGCTCGGACCAAAAAACTTATTATTTATCTCAGGGCATCTCGGATATTCCCAATAACAATTCAATTCTTTGATTCCAAGGAAGGCATAAAATCGAAATTACTCAAATTACAAGCTTTACCTGATGATACTATATTGAGCTATTGTTTGAACTTGTTAAGTGAGTTAAATCTTTTTACTGTGAAGTTAGGGGAAAAGTGCTATCGAGTAGTCTACAAAATCATCGAATTTTTTTTCTGATTTCATTTTTCAGTAACATCTGAAAATGTATGCAAACCAGTCTCAGAGTTCTTAGAAGAATTATATAAAAGCATCGGTAATGGATGCCAACAAAATACACCAGAAGTTTTTAGAATAGCCAAAAACACAGTTCAAACTATTGCATCGAGGTGAATGACGCACATTTTCAATCAATATAATAATAGATTACACTGATCAATTGATTTATTTTAACTCAAAATTTAATTGCTGGGCAAGGCCCTGCTCAAATTAAAAGGTTGTAACGCTATTTTAAAGAAAATTTAATTCAAAAACGTGTACTCATAATACCCATAAGATAAACATTGCCGTTTGAAAACATATGGGTTAAATCATAAGTTTGTCATACGAAGCCTAAGCTAACCTTATTAGTCTGCTTTTGTCGCCACCCAGCATTAAGTAAATTATTATTCGTTCTAAAACATAACTTTAAGAAAAATAACGCATATGAATATGGCTTATATTTTCGAGTTTTATTAAAAACTAATTAAAATATTAAATTCTGTTTTAGTTATTTATTGAAGTATTAATGATATTTTTTTCCTATCGTATAGGCCCACGTTCGAAAATAATCGTTTAGTTCGGCGGCCGAAACAAAGTTTATTTTCCGGGAAGGATATACCTACAACTTAGGTTAGAGAGCAAAAAAAACTATTTGAGATTTTTCTCGCAAGCCGACAACTATACATTTCTTCATAAGAAACATCATATTGTTTTAAATAGAACAATAAAATTACTTCTATATTAAATTTTTATATTCTAGACATTAGAATTTCTTCAAATTATTATTATATTAATTAATATTATATTAATCTCTCAAGATCTTTGTATTCATCTCAAAAATTGTGACTTTATTATTTGATGAATGGAGCAATAACATAATTAAACCGATTTTCGATAGTCCTCAATTTACTATTACAAACGATTACTCAATATAATTATTTGTAAAGTGACCAATCAATAGGGATTTTTTCGTGCAAAAAATACTATCAGGATACTGCCTGTGCCATCACATTAAGAACGATATGTAGTGATATTTTGCTACCTTTTCCACTCGCAACTATAGTTTTTTACTTTATTATAATCAATTGAAACAAGAAAATTGCGTTTTTTTCGTTGCATGTTTATAAAATGAAATATAATGAACTAATCTTAATGGTGTCTACAGGTCAATTGTAAAGCATGAAAATACCACTGAAATGAGCCCAGAATCGATCGGACAGGATCTTTAGTAACAGGGAAAAACAAAAAATACTGGAAAATTTAGCGTTTTTTTTTATATTATCATAACTCCGTTACTATCGAAGTTGTAGAACTGGGCTTGTGGGAACTGATAGTAAATGATCTCTACCTTATGCGTGACTAAACCAGGCGCTATCGGTTTATTAGTTTTTGAGTAATTTCGATATGAAGTTTTTAGTCCACTATTCTTGCAGTGTGTCTCCATGCGACATGGATCGTCAAATATCAATTCAGAATAGAGATATTGGAAATAGAGGTATAATTCTACAACGCCTCTATTTTCATTTTTCATTAAATGTCTGGGAAATATACGAAAAATTCTAGCAAACACGCCCAAAATTTGGTGAGCGTATGAATGTGTTCGAGTAGTGGGGGGAACACGGTTGTTGAGGGGAACTGCTGACAATAATTATTATCGATAGTAACTGTCACTCTGACAGATGGTGAAAGAGTCTAAAAAAAAGCTTCTATACAGAGCGATTTGTTCGATTTTATTATATCAAATGAGAACTATTTGTTTCTTAATATAGATATATGTAAGCGGTTTCTCGGAAAAGTTTTTGCTTAAATTTGTAGATTTTGGGTTTACGGAACATTGAAATAGAGCGGTCAATAGAAAAATAAAATTCTTACTTGTGAGGATTTTAAATATTAAAACGATCTATGTAGGTGTTTATAGAGCCATAAGATATATATATATATATATATATATATATATATATATATATATATTCACTACAACTATTGTTCCTTTAATATAATACAATAGACAACCAAAGTATAAATTTTACTTCGTTTTAGAATAAATTAATATTTTGTTGAGAACTCCAGAATTAAGTCAATAGGTTTATATTAAACTGAAACAAACACTGAACTAAATAAATCAAAAAAGGTCTTGAAAATATCAAAATTACCTTCTGACAAAAGCAATAAAAATATTCATAAATTACAGGCAGCCTGCCTTATTACTATATGCTTCCCCTCAACAACCGTGTTACCCCCACTCCTTGGATATATTCATACGCTCGCCCATTTTTTTGTCATGTTTGCTAACATTTTTTAGATATTTCACAGACATTTAATGAAAAATGAGAATAGAGCCTTTGTAGAATAACACCTCTACTTTCAACAACTTTTTTCAAAATTGAAATTTGATTATCTATGACGCATGGAGGCACAATGCAGAAATAGTGAACAAAATATCACAATTGTTCAAAAACTAATAAACCCATGTATGCCTGGTTTTGGCATACATAAAATATATGTAAATTGCTATCAGTTCCTACAAGCCCAGTTCTACAGTTTCTAGAGTGACGAAGTATCGATTTTTATTAAAAAATGCTAAATTTTCCAGTATTTTTTGTTTTTCCCTGTTACTAATGATCCAATCGGATCGAGCCTGGGCTCATTTCCTTGGTATTTTCATGCTTTACAATTGACCTGTTGACACCATTGAGATTAGTTTATTAGTTTTGATTTTATAGACATGCTAAGAAAAAAAATGTAATTTTCTTGCTTCAATTGATTATAACAAAGTAAAAAACCATAGCTGCGAATGGAAAACATAGCAAAATATCGCTACGAATCGTTGGTAATATGTTGGCATAGTCGGTATTCTGATACTATTTTTTACAAATTATCAGTTAATTTTTGCTCTATTGATTGAGCTATTAATACATAATTGATAAGTATTCGGAGTTTTCTTTTTTCAGCGTTATTCATTTATATATTTTATTTCTAGAACAAATGCACAGTATTACTGATATTTGAACTTAGTTAATTATGCCAAAATATGGAAGTATTGATCATGATGTTTTGAAATTTTAAACTACACACTAAATTTAACCATTTTGGACCCCTCCCTTCTGCTGTGTCACACTTTCTGCGACCCCCTTATAAATATTGTTCGAGAATTCATCCGACAGCTGGTGCAATCGGCCATCAACCAATTCGTGGAAGGGACATTATTCCGATACTTCTGGAAATCCGAAATGTTTTGTCTCTCAACAGGCCGACCGCTTCTGTTACTGGGAATTCCCTTCAAGTTTCCAGAACACATGAAAGAAGTTTCCCGATGGTTCGTTGACTTACCAGACAATTCCGAGAGAAATATATGGACACCTGGCGATTCATTGATTCAGTTTTCGATGGTCGTATTGTATAGTTAGATAAATTTAAATAGTTCTGTGAATATAAAGTGTGTTAAAGTAGTGGAAATAAATTAGAGTGAGTTGGACTGTGTTTTTAAATAAATCCAAGAACTGAACAGTGTGTGAAAATAAAAACATTACAATATTACGTCACAAAAGTTAGAATCGCCCTCCTGCATACATCGCTACTAATATTACACCAATAGTTATATCTATCTATTATTTTAAGAAATATCTATTATCTTAGTTATAAAATTTAAATATATAGTGTGCAAAATCCAAATGGAATAAATTCGTGAATCAATAAAGGAGGGCATGTTGGGAAAAACGCTTGAGCACGTTGATTTGTATTTTTAAATGCGCACTTTTTACAACAAAAATTATATAGGGTGTGTCATGATACAATACCAACTTTCTTATTTTAATACAATCCTATACCTAATTTCGACTGTTTCTGAAATATTTTTCAGATTTATTACAAAAATTAAAATTAAAAAGAAAATGATATTATTTCACAAATTCCCTACATTACACTAAAACCCTCATAAGTAATACTGATTATTTCTTAATAATATACAAAAAAATAAATAAATAAATAAAAACATTAATGTCAATGTAGGAAATGTTCAAAATGCTCGCCGGGAACGTCTTGGCAACATGCTAATCTGGTATATAAATGTCATCTAACATGACTGAACATCTCAGGCGTGACTGATCTAATCACAAGCGTGATTCGTGTTTTTAGGTCAAATAAGTTGAGGGGTTTAGTTTTTTATACAGTACTTTGACATATCCCCACAAAGAGTCGTCAAATCAGGAGATCGTGCTGGCCATTCTATCGATAAGCTCCTCCCAATACACCGATTTGGAAAAATTTGGTTCAGGTACTGCCGGACGTTGATTTCGTAATGGGGTGGTGCTCCATCTTGCTGAAAACATATTGTATTGGCAGGAACTTGTGGGTTTACTGGATCAGGATATAACTTTGTTAGTACGACATTATTCTGGAGCAGTTCTAAATATTTATATCCATTCAAGTTGCCACCAATGATGATTTCCAACAATTCCTGCCCAAACATTAACTTTTTCAGGATATTGCGTATGTTTCATCCAGTGAGGATTCTCATTAGACCAATAGCGGCAATTTTGACGATTAACATTACCGTGAAGTGTAAATGTGTTTTCATCAGAAAACAAAACAGCTTCTAATTGGATCACATTGTTATCTAACCTTACCATCATTGGTTCACAGAAATACGTTCTCCTATTGAAATCGTCTTCCATGAGCTCCTGACTCGGCATCATTTTATAGGGATGCATTTAACTTTCCTTTAATACTCGAAAAATTGATGTGTGGCTAAGGTTTAACTGTGGGGCTCTGTTTGGACCAGAATTATGTGGGTTTTATCATTGGCACCTAGTTTTTTATGTGTTACCAAGCTCCCGAAACTGCTTTTCTATTTTGCTAATTGTTCCTTGGGATACAGGCGGCAAATTTGAAAAATTTTTGTGAAATAAGCTAGAAACTTCCATTAGTTTCCTTGTGTTATCAGTTTCATCAGGAAACATACTCTTGTTAAATTCTCATATAATACTCGTATTAACAATAATCTCCTTGAGAAAAAATAAAGGATCTAGGTATTATTTTTGATGACAAACTGACTTACGAATCATATTGAGTATATAACATCTAATGCTGCTTGAATGTATGGGTTCATTGGAAGAAGTTGTCAAGGTTTTTCAAATTTTGCGCGACTTTGAAAATATTGTATTATACTTTTGTACGTTCTCGATTTGAATACGGAGCTAAAATATGGTATTCCTTTTATGAGTGTCTCCAAGTTTCTGCTGAGCGAATTCAAAGGTTTCTGAAATATCTGTACTTCAAAACGTGCAATACCTATCCACTACATGGTATTGAATATGGCAGATTATTAAATCAGTATTCATTCGTCAGCCTTAATGTACGCAGAGTATGTGCCTTCTTAAAATTTTTGTTCAAGCTACTTCACAATAATATTGATTCCCCGACACTACTTAAGAAAATCAACTTTCTCGTACCTCGATCTTAGGCCAGAAGTAGCTTAACATTTTTATGCCCTAGGGCTCGAACAAACGTTTTGCTCAAATCTCCTAAGCACAATATGTGTTGCTATCCCCGTTTTCCAATTACGACGCACAGAGAGGCACAGTGCGTACCTTAGAACATAAAAATTGAAGGTGCCTGTACAGCAAAGCACACTGTGCTTGTGTAAATGGCGATAAATGAAACGTGTTTTAGTTCTTCAAATACATTACAAATGTCATTAATGAAAAAAGTTATCACAAAATAGGGAAACAAAGCACATTTAAATAAACTACTGCGCTTTTAAATTTATTTGCCGCTTCATTATAAATAACTTTTTTTGCAAAATCACTGAAATAGACAATGTGGTGTTGTCACTTGACTGTATATCACCTCACTCTATGGCTAGTATGGCTATATATTAGTCTATGACTGCTTGCACATCCCATACACACAAATTTTTATTGTGCGTCTCTGTGCGCACACGGTGTCATGCTGGGGTACTAATGGAACAGTGAAGACTGGCGCACTGTGTCACATTGGAAAGCAACCACCACAGATCATACAAAGCGAAGGTACCATGTGTCCACCACACAGTGTGCTATGCTGTGTAGGCACAGAGTACGCACTGTGCCTCTCTGTGCGTCGTAATTGGAAAACGGCCTATATTACACCAATATCTGCAAATATTGTGACATTCATTTTTGTCATGTTGGAGATCTGGTTCAAGCTGTGAACGAATCAACGGTGAACGCCTTACATTGAAATATTTATGTTTATTGTCTTTTTCTTTTTATGTGTGGTTTATTATGATAGATTTAATTAGTTACAGCGTATTTTTATTTAGAGTTATATATACTTGCTCTGTTAGTGGTTTATACTGTTGGGCAGTAAAGCTTAAATAAATAAATAACTAATCATTTGTAGAATGGTTATTGTTTGCTTTTCTGATATTATTACATATAGTTAACGAAATTCAAACGACAATAGCACTGACACTGATTACCACCGGCATGCAGCCAGACAACAAGATGCTAAGGCTATGAGTTTTGACGAAAATAAACAAAACTGTTTTTTTTTTCATATCGGTAGAAAGAAACGCAGGAATGGTTTTTGTTTACTATCTCAATCTCAAGAGCTAAATGGGACTTAATTATTGAGTGTAATGTAGCGAATTTGTGAAATAAAATGTTTTTCATTTTTAATGTTAATTTTTGTAATAAATCTGAAAACACTTAATATTTCCGTAACAGTTGAAGATAGGTGTAGGAAGTGTACACGAATAATGTCTAGAATTTTCTGGAGAATCCAAAAAATAAATAATATTCAGGCCACAGGGGCTTGCATTTAAAATAAGAAAGTTGGTATTTGCACACCCTATATTTTTTTTTTTGAAAAAATGCGCATTTAAAAATTCAAATCGCCGTGTCCAAGCGTTTTCCCTAGAAGCCCTCCTTCATTCGTTATCAAATTTATTCCATTTGGCTGTTCCACACTGTATGAACGATCTTATATATCGCTCCTGCAGTATATTTCTCTTTGTTTTCGACAACCATTTACTTCATCTTCATCTATCCATTCTGATTTCAAGGCCCAATTGCATAGCAGGTCTCGAGCTCAACGAGCTGTGATGCGACTTAGTTGTATACGAGAAACCACCTTATCTTTTTCTTTCCGTTTTGGGAATACATTTTTTAGTTGCTTTTTTTCTGGATTACTTTTATTGTTAGTGTTAAATAATTTTTGGTTTAACTATCTTCTCACATATGCTCTTTTTTTAAATCTGTTAAATCTTAGAAATGCTAACCTAGACTGGGTAGTACACGTAATAACTAGCATAAAATTAAGAAATGTAAGAGTTTCTATTTGTTAACTGCTAAGTGACGAATGAAATAAATATATAGCAATAAATACAATGGAACATTTAAAATATGTTCTCTTATGAGAGAAGATTGTAGTGGTAAAAACGTTTGTATATCACAGAGTACTCACTACGCTAACAACTCATTTATTCTAAATTTTTAGCATTTGCTTAGAAATTCGTGTTAACCAGGTTTTATTGTATAAGAGAGATCATGTGTCTATAATAAGAATATTATATTATATTATAGATCTTACTTGTTACCATCGGACGTGTAGAGCCTTAAGAGTTTATTGAATATCTGCGCTCTCTATTCAACACATGGAAGCGTTATTTTCTATGATATTGAATAAAGAGAGGAATCTATTGTGACCAACGTCGATGTCGAAAAATAAACCTAAGTAAATATACCAAGTAGTAAGCTAATGTAACTAAAATATATAGCAACGGAAAAATGAAACAGCCGAGAGAAAAATCAAAGTTGAAATGTTTGATGAATTGTGAGCGTCACATTTCCTTAGACCCCCCACCCAACACCACTGTCACATCCCGTCACACTAACTGATATCCTCACCACTCCCTTTAAAAGAGCGTATTGTATGAACGACCCCTTACTGGCAAAACCTTACCTAATTATTATTAGCAGTAACTTTATGTCATACCAGAACGAGCAACTTATTCATTTACAAATTAAAAAACATTAAAAAATTTTGTAAAACATTTCAGATATTTAAGACTATCTAATTAGTTTCCATTTCGTAACAAATTCGATATAGGACTGATCGTGATTACTGAGAAACCCATTAAAACTCACTGATACTTTTATTAGCATGGTCAACATGAATCATTCCAATGACGAAATAAATATTTGCCTTACCACGTAGGTATACAGGTAACCTATACCTAGATGAAAGTTTATTAAATGTTATGAGGATAACGCTGAGTACAATTTTCTCTACTTTTATACATAAACTAGCGGACCCGACAGACGTTATTCTGTCCAAATATGGCCGAGCTCAGCAAATGTTGTTTTCATATTAGAATTCAATACACTCTATACTAATGTGCAAAAAAAATCGTCAAAAATAAAGGAATTCCTAGAATCCGATCTTTGTGCGACCTACCGGGTCCAATCTGAATCTAAACCATACAAGTAACCTACCCAAACATACACAAAAAAAATTGTTAAAATCGTTTAAGCCATTTAGGAGGAGATAGAACCCGATCTTAGTGCCACCTACCGGTTTCAATTGTGAACCTAAACCATCCAAAGACCCACCCAAACTTACACAAAAAAATCATCAAAATCCATCCAGCCGTTTTGGGAGCAGTTAGAATCCGATCTTTATGTCACCTACCGGGTCCAATTGTGAATCTATACCATCCAGGGACTCAACCAAACATACACAAAAAAATCTTTAAAATCATTTCAGCCGTTTAGGAGGAGTTAGAACCCGATCTTAGTGCCACCTACCGGGTTCTATTGTAAATCTAAACCATATAAAGACCCACCCGAACATACACAAAAAATTCATTAAAATCCATCCAGCTCTTTAGGAGCAGTTAGAACCCGATCTTAGTGCCACCTATCGAGTCCAATTGTGAATCTAAACAATCCAGAGACCCACTCAAACACACAAAAAAAATCATTAAAATCGTTCCAGCCGTTTAGGAGGAGCTAGATCCCGATCTTAGTGCCACCTACCGTGTTCAATTGTGAATCTAAACCGTCCAAAGACCCACCCAAGTATACACAAAAAAATTCATTAAAATTCGTCCAGCCGTTTAGCAAGAGTTGGAACCCGATCTTTGTGCCACCTATCGGGTCAGTTATAAATTTCAACCATCCAGGTACTCACCCAAATATACAGAAAAAATTTCATCAAAATCGGTCCAGACGTTTAGGATTCTATAAAGGACATACAGACAAACATTCTCATTTATATATAAAGATTAGTAACAATGCAGCCATTGACTATTGGCAATGAATAAAAGTTCATTGGAAAATATTTTTAATTAATAATTTACATTAAATAAACAAATTTTAATAATCATGAAAATTACCATACCCACTTTTAATTTCTTTAAGTAGCTTATAAAATATAAAGTAAATGAGTAGATGCTTCAACAATAAATTTTTACGATATGCAACAAACAATTCATGTGTCCCCAAAGCATGCCTATGATATAAATTTATGGTCCCCAATTATAGTGAATATATATGAATGACCTAAAAATTTAACGCATAGATTGGGGATTGTCCAGAAAATGTTCACTTTATATATGCAGCGCATAGTTTCAGGACCGTCCTTAAACTATACGTAAGATATAGAAAGTCTAAAATATGCATTATTCTTAAATATTGGCAATAAATTAAGTATACATATGCAAAATTAGGTCTTCTTTAGAATTTTTACCTCTTATATGACCTATGTGTACAGAGAAAATCAATAAAAAAGCTGTCCCCAAAGTATGCGCCTCACATGTATATCTCGAGCAAGGAAACTGGTTGGATGGTTGAATAGAACAGATATGTGCGGTGGTTGGTCGATATAAATTCTAAGCAATTTGCAAGGAAATGTTTGGATTGTTCAGATAAGTATATGCGGTTTTGCATTGAAAAGATAATGAATGTTGGTAAAAATAAATTCGTAGATGATGTAAGAAATTAATTGAACAAATGCGATTAATTTTAAAAATTAATACCGTTGGGAATACCACGAATATTAGTTACAAAAGGTAGAAACATCTAGAAATGTCTGAAACGATCTGTTAGAAAAGGCTGGAGGCACTAGAAATACTAGAAATAGTTGGATAGTTGAAAAAAACTCGCTACAAATGTTATAAATGGTTGGAACGAGCCGTTGCATATGGTAGAAATGCTACAAATGTTAGAAACGGCTGGAGCCGCTACAAAAGCTAGAAATGGCTAAAACAATCTGTTAGAAATGGCTGGAGCCACTAGAAATAAATTTCGTGGTAGTAGGCGTTCTAATCTGAAGTAAATTTCTAGTACTTATCTATTGTCTGTCATGACAGTAAAACAATGTCTTATATTTAAAATTTATTATTTTCAAAGAAAGCATATTGAGATCAAATATATTATGATATACCAACGTTAATTTCCAAGGTATTATGTTTCTATTTTTTCTATATCATTTTGATGACACTGGTTTGTTTCGCGACAGTTGCATCTGTATATAGTAACGTTCTCCGGTGCCAAATTCTCCGTGACAAAACTGCCAATTGAATAACATCTTTTTAGCTGAGGTTGACTAGTAACCCTATCTATGTAATCTTCTAATCTCCCAATACAAAGCCCATCATTTCCAGCAATTTTCTCAACATTCAAACTTTTTATCATTCAAACAATGCTGCTGACTCAATTCAGTCTGCTTGTTTCAGCTATTTCGATTCAAACATCCAGCATTCTCGTTTCTAGCATTCCCATTCCTGCCATCCTGTTTCTAACATTCCCATCACAACTCTACAACTCCTGTTCCAACCATCCAACTTCCCGCTATCCCATTTCCAGCATTTCTATCTCAACTCTAGAATGCCTGTTCCAACCATTTCTGTCATTTGTAACGTCCCTGTTTCAACCATCCAACTTCCTATTATGTCATTTCTAAGATTGCTGTTCCAACCAACTTCCTGCTATGTAATTTCTAAGGATCCTGTTTCAACCAACCAACTTTATGTCATTTCCTACTTTCAATTACACCTTTCCTACCATTCCTCTTTCTAGCGTTTCAGTTTTAATCATTCTCATCCTCAGCGTTTCCAGCGTTTTGACAACCAACTTCAAACCATATACTTGTTCCCTCAACCAACATCAAACGTATTCCAACCATTCAACTTTATAACATTTCCGACATTTGCACCGAAACTGTTCTCAGCATTCCTATCTTTTCTATCATTTCCATTTGCAGCGTCCCTGTACCAGCCATTTCTAGTATTTGCTTATACCAATCATTTCAAGCATTTGTAACGGTCCCGTTATATCATTTCAACCGTCCAACTTACTGCTATTTCATTTCTAAGGACCCTGTTCCAACCAATCAATTTCATATCATTTTCATCATTTCCATTTGTAGCGTCCCTGTTTCATCCATTTGACTTCCCGTTATCCCATTTCCAGCATTCCTGTTGCAGCCATTTCTACCATTTGTACCGTTTCCAGCCATTTCTAGAATCTGTAACGTCCCTACTTCAACCATGCAACATTTCTTGCATTCCCTCTAAGATTTTCATCCATTTATGTAATGACCTATAACCTATTTGTATACGTTTTTATATATAATTTCACCTTTTACAATTCTCACACTCATACTCATAACTTCATTGTGCATGTCTAACACTTTCACATTATCACTGCGCAAGTCTAACAGTCACACAACATCACTACGCATGTCTAAGACTTACCCGTTATCACTGAGCATGTCAATCATTCACACAACATCACTTCGCAAGTCTGTGCTTAGAACGATGACTCCCATGCGAGGGTTCCAGGATCGAAACCCTGTCACATCTTTTTTCTTTCTAACCACCACACCCCAACGGGCAACACACTGTTTAAATTAACGCCACAAGATGGCCCCGCAACCAATACTAAGCTGACAGCTGTCTAACCTATATGTCAAGCCCATTTAGCGAACCCTAACCTCTAATAACGACATAACTTAAAAGCCGAAGCGCCCCCCCCAGCAGTTAACCTCTACAGCAGCAGCCCTAGTCGGGGCCGCCGCGGTCTACTACGGTCAGAGAACGCGGCCCCCTTGTTCGCAGAAGAAACGACTCCCTCGATTGATTTTCACCCCCGCCAAATGCCAAAAAGGCCTTAAATATGGTGAATAAACCCCTAAATATGCCATTTACACCCTCATGTTAAGCCAAAATTACATTAATTACACCGTTTCCCACCCCTAAACTGCCCGCTCACGTTCGTGATTTCAAGGTCATCGTGGTAAATTTTTTGCAAGTTTAACCTTATGGGAAATTACATGTATTTTTGGTCGATTGTGGCATCGAACCAACATAGCACATTTACTCCTAACATTTGTGATTTTTTATTAAAGGTGAAAATATATTTCTCATGTCCATGTATTTTTTTAATTTCAAATTTAATCAACTGCAACCGCACAGAGCTCACAGCATTCTACTCTACAACTACTGCACTAGTAAATACATTTGAGTAGTTGACAAATCTATAGAGCTCACAGCATTCTACTACCCAGCAGTAAACACTTTCCAGGAGTCCAGAGATAATCGACTCTTCCTACTATAACCATATCGAGAGTGCATTTAAAATACATGTAAGTATTTATATCTTAAACTTTTTTAAATTATTGATTGATCCCATTGAATATAACACACACATTTTTAGGTGTTTTAAGCGTCTTTTAACTATAGCTTGAAATATTTCGGCCGCGTCTTATAATCGGTATAATATATATGTAAAAATTAATCCTTACATTTATGAATTTTTAATATTTTTATTAAAGCTGAAAATATATTTCTCATATCTATGTATTTTTTAATTACAAATTTAATCAGCCACCCAAAGCTCACAGCATTCTACTGTACTACTACTGCACAAATCAATACATTTTCAACCGATTTCTAAACTAAAAAATAAGTTTCACAACTGATTTTATAAATAAATATTAGGTTGCGTGTATTTGTTATAGAAATAGATTTTCTGACAAAAATAATGCTGTGTCCTCCGCAGAAGCTGTGAACAAGCCAACCGTCAAAATCCAAGATCTTGCAGCCAGGAAAAAAATATCGAATAATTTCGGCTAAACTGGTCAAGCCGAAATTTGGGGAAACTATCTTGGTAGAGATGGAGGATCAGGTGGCCTTTTTTCCAAAGTGGTCACGGACACCTATAAGCCCTATCTAAACCAACTTTCTATGGGAAAATTGTACATTGATTTCATCGGACTGCAGGAGCTTGGAGACGGACTTCATCCCAGGGTGCTGTTCGAAATTAATCAAGGGGGTTAGTGTGGAATTATTAGTTGTAAGTAGTTAGTTATATATTAGTATAATATTTTTGTTATATTGTGAAGGTGATCAAAATGAATTGTGTGAAAATAGTCCAAATTAGCGATTAAATTGTTAAAAAATTTAGATGTGCAGCGAGTTTAATGTCCATTGAAGAAAATTGTGTACTTCAGAGCAAATTTCACATTGGTTAAAATGAAGTGAAAAACAACTGATATTGTACAACAGAACTATTAAAAGTTCCAATTTAAATATTGGCACTTTGAATAAATTACAAACTCACTTAGCTCACATTAAAATATTTAGAAATCAGCTTAAACTTTATTTAAACAGTAAACGGGGGCTGGGATCAATAATAAACACAATAACCGGAGTAGTCGCGTGAAATGGGAAAATTTAGAGTGTGCTTTTTTATCCAGAGTTAGAACCGGGGTAATTATTAATATTGAACATATTAATATTTTACGCTTTTAGGAAGATGCGTTTTTCCTATTCAAGCCTAGGATTAGTGCTTTAGAAACAATGCGTGTTATATAAGTTAATGCTATATTTTGCGGAGAATTCATAAAGAAATCAGCTTGTTTTAACACGAAGAACGCAAATATTGATAGTGGGACAAATTCAAATGAGTGATTTGTCACAAATGTTCATGGCAGAGAAAATTAGAGGAATTTGAACAGGAAATGTCTAGCTGGGCATTATGTAATATTTTAAATTTAGAAATCAACATAAATAAAGTTGAAATGGGTAATAGGGCCTCATCTTTTATAAAACTACCTGAACAAATTTTAAAAAAACTTGCCGTATTTAACATCAAAAATTATGCTGTCAATTTGTCAGGAGTATTGTTGCTCATTTGCAGCCTATTAGTCACAATTCTGACCGAACATCTTATCCTCATCCATCAGCGGTATTAAATTTAACTGATTTGACGTTTCCAATGACTTTGAAGCAAGTAAGCAAATTTGAAAAATTAAATCATATGTCTGTAAATGTATATGCCTTAGAATTATTAAAAGCAAGAGTATTTCTAAGCAGTCCCAGTTTTAGTCACAAAGAATAAGTTAGAAAACCACGTTAATTTACTAATGATTCAAAACAAATATTTTTCTAAAACTAATGAATTTGGTAACGACATAGAGGTAATCGCTAGGACTACTGGTGCTGATGAGAATGAGCAAGAAATAAAGTACCATTTTTGTCTTATTAAAAATTTGTCACGTCTTGTTTGATGTCAACTTACAATGAAACGTAATAAAAAATGTATATACGACCGTTGCTTGAATTACTTCAGTAGTCAAGGTAAACTTGACAGTCATTCAATTTACTTTAAAGATATGAAGAACTGCAAACTTTCATTTCCAAAATATCAGCACATTGAGTTTAAAAATTATAGTCATAAGGAAATACTTCCCTTCATTGTTTATGGGGACTTTGAGTCAATTCTTCAGCAGGTTTCCGATAGTACTTCGGCATTAAAAACCCGTAAATACCAAAAACATATTGCCATAGCTGCAGGTTATTATTTTAAATGTTTCTATGATGATAGTCTCTCGTATTATAGGAATTACTCAGGATTAGATTGTATGGAGTGGTTTGCTTTAGAAATGGCTGGTTTAGCTAAATTCGTTCAGTGTAAATTAACCGATGTTGCGCCTCTCAACGTAGAGGTTAACCTGAAGAATGCTTCTAGATTATGTCATATTTGTGAAAAACCCTTTTTACCATATCCTATGATCCCAAACTATCTTGTGAAGATAGTTTCTTGAACCCCTCGTATGTACCATCCCAGGCGGGTGTAAGCTTTGGAGATTTACCCTTGCTCCGTTGGGGGTTGTACAGCCAGACTTTGTCCCTCTCTTGGGAAGGTTCTTCAAGGAAGCCAAAAGCTAAATCGCAGGATAATCGTAGCTCTTTTCCGAATAGGACCCTGTCTGGAGTCAGGCCTGTACTATTATGTACGACTGAGCGATATGCCAACAGGAATAGGGGAATATGCTCATCCCAGTCACTCTGGTTATTGCTGACGACCTTGGATAAGTGTTGTTCCAAGGTCCTGTTGAATCTTTCCACCATTCCGTCTGACTGTGGGTGTAATGGTGTTGTTCTCGTTTTCCTGATCCCCAACATCGTACAGACCTTCTGGAATGCATTCGATTCGAAGTTACGCCCCTGGTCTGAATGTAGTTCCATCGGGACGCCAAACCTGCTGAATAGCTGTTCTACTAGAACCGTACAGCAGCCATTTGAGGGCGGCATGATCGGTTCGGATTATGAAATGACGACCATAGAGGTATTTGTGGAAATGGTCTACCGCCATTATTATTGCAAGAAGTTCTTTTCAGTGACGCAATAATTTCTTTCAGGTTTCGAGAATCCACGGCTGTAGTACTCTATCACCCTCTCTTCACCATCTTGCACCTGGGATAGGATGGCCCCCAAACCTGTATTGCTGGCATCGGTGTCTAAGATGAACTTGCCGGATTGCGTAGGAAATGCTAGGATTGGGCTGGAACAGAGTGCCGCCTTTAGTCGTCTGAATAATGTTTCGCAATCCTGATTCCAACGGAAGGTCTCTTTCTCAGTGGTCTGCCGATGTACGTAGAGGCGCGGCAATGGTGGCAAATCCCTCAACATATCGCCTGTAGTAGGAACAGAAGCCCAGGAAGCTCCGGAGTTCATGCTTGTCTCTTGGGACTGGCCAATCACGGATGGCTTCTATCTTGTCCTCGTTGGTGCGGATTTCTGACTCGGACACGACGTGACCCAAAAACTCTACTTCTTTTTGAAACAAGAAACACTTCTTCGGGTTGACTCTCAGGTTGGCGGTATTAATTCTGGAGAATACTTCGCCCAGGTTCTTCAGAAGGTCGTCGAATGTCTGACCCGTGGCCAGAATGTCGTCGAGGTATACTAAGCACGTCCTCCATGTTAACCCGCTCAGAACATACTCCATTAGCCTCTCGAATATTGCGGGAGCATTACATAACCCAAAGGGCATGACCGTGAACTGAAACAGTTTTCGTGTAGACCAACCTGCCAATATCCACCCTTTAGGTCTAGTGTGGAGAACCAACGGGAGCCTGCTAGTGTGGTCAGAGTGTTATCAATTCGGGGTAATGGATAGCTGTCTTTCTTCGTGACGTCATTCAGCTTTCTGTAGTCCATGCAAAAGCGGGTGGTTCCATCCTTCTTGTTAACTAGCACGACGATAGCAGATTAAAGGCTGATGGATGGCTCAATAACTCCATTTTGTAACATGGACTCGATGTTTTCCTCTACTGCCTGTTGTTGCCCCAATGATAGTCGTCTAGGTGGTATTCTGATGGGTTGGAGACTTTCCGGTATCTATTCGGTGCTGAATAATGTTGGTGTGACCAGTGGTTGCATCTGCACTGTTAAAAATTGCCAGTGCTTTGTGATAAATTGCTTGGCTTTTTTCTGTTCCTCTGGTGTCAGGTGTGTGAAATGGTCAGCAAACTGTTGCAGGAACTGTTTACTGGGCCTCCTTCACTGACGTGTGGTCTCTATTGGCTCGAACCAAGCTATCTCTTGACCATTGGCAATTCTGATGTCGTTGTTCGACAAATTCATGACTCTAGTTGGTATATCTCGTCCGGTTTTAACTATAGCCCGTCCAACTAAGTAGTCATGAGCTGAGTGTACGGGCTCCACCATTCCCACGCAGCTCCCAGGATTGCTTTCTAGCTGCCCATGAATAATCTGTTCCGTTCGACTGGGATTTCTGGCTGAGGATTTTGCTATAATTTTTATGGACGTTGTGACGGGGCTTGTCAATAGAAATTCCTCATTTAGGAATCGAAGAACATCGTATCTCGGGTTGAACATAAATCCATGTTGGCTGATTAGGTCCATACCAAGTATAAAATCGTGCTCAATATCCGCTACCAGGACCCTATGCCGGATTCTGTTGTCCCCCATCTGCAGCACAATATCTGCCTCACCCTGTGTTGACATGGACACGCCGGTAACTGTTTTGAGCTGGATGTTGTTGGTAACTGGCCGGATTCCTGATGCTCTCAAAACCCTGGACTTGGCAATGGACACAGCGACGCCGGTGTTGATGGTGATGTTAATTGCTCCACAACGGTAACATGCTCCTCTGGTGCCAGGTGTTTGTGACCGTTCTAATAGTTTGTTTATACCAGCCAACAACGCTTGAAATGGTGACTCCGACTCTTCCTGGTTAAAGGAAACTGCTCGGACCCTCGGCTTGGACATGTTCATGACTGGCTCTACCTCCAAGGCCTGAAGTAAATCTTCATTACTTTTCTTGACGCCACTAAGTCTTAGGTTTCTTTGTAATTCCACATCTCTGATACCGTTTATGAAACTCTGTGTGGCCAACTGGTCTTTGGTTTCCTCTGGCAGGTCTGGGTAGGACAAGTGTACTAACCCTCCCATTTCTGCTTCGGCTCTCGCCGGATTTTTGCGTTTTTCTACTGAGTTGGACTTTGTATACCGGGCTCAAGGATTGATTGTCGTTTCTTTTGTCTAAGATGGCGATGATCTTGTCGAAATTACCTTGTTTATCGATTCGAATGCTTTAAAATAGCTTTAATGCCGAGCCTCTTAACGAAATTACCAGAGGTAGATTATTTAACTGTAGCCACGGCTTCAAATTGCCGTTTATACATGGGCCAAGATGAGCTACCATCAAATGCAAATCTTGTTGTAATTGTTTAATTTTGGTTTCCACTTTGTTTTGAATGGCACTGATTTTGACTTCTACTTCACTTACTTCGCTTTGTACTGTGTGTAATGGAACTGATTTCAAATTTCACCTGGCTCTGGATGGAGTCGATGTCATCTACTTTGATTTCAAGAGTATCCACGGTATTTTTTATGGTCTTACTGTCAACATTTATCTCTTTTATGTCTGACACAACTATTTGCATTCTCTCAGTAACTGTTTCATTAACTTGCGACACTATTTGCATTAATTGTTCAAACTGCAGTTGTATTTTTTCTTCTAATTTTTTAAATTCGTTTTGTTTTTCATCAAATATTTTAAATTCACTTTGTCTTGTGAATTCAAATTTCTAGAACAATCCTTTCATTAAATTTTATTGCTTTTCATCTATATTAGTCCCAAGATTCTCTAATTCAATTTTACGTTTTTCATCAAAAGATTGTACTAACCTTTGATGAATTTCCTCTTGTTGTTTCTCCTTCTTATCACTTTTTTCAGTCTGAGTTATTTTTTCATCTAGTCCCTCCATAACCAGTTTGACTATTTTTTGGTGGTTCCGTCCTTTTTTCCATGCTTCGGGTTTCCATAAATCAAATTACGATTTTAGCTTCACTTAATCCTTTACTTCTGATCACCAAATTTGTTATAAACTCCGTGCGTTCAATTAATTAATTTGAAAAACTAATATTCACTGTCACTTTCTAGAAACTTTTATTTACTAGTAAAACATGAAATATTTCCAAAACCTGATTCTAATATTAATTACATCGAAATCATAATAACGAAATAAGCTGAACGCACCAAAAACTAACTGCTGAAATTAATGTCTCTTTAAATAGGTTAATTTGTCGTTCTCTATGGTACTACCTTTTTCTGCCCAGCGTCGAGAATACTGTTTGGCGCCAGTTCAAAAATTCCAGTCTAACTTTTTATTAACCCAGCGATTCATGTCTCATCGGAATGAAGCCAGAGCCGGTTTAGGTAAATTTCGTAACAATATTGTTAAAAATAAAATTACCATTAATGATTATCTCTCATGTCTGCAAGAGAAAAAGCAAGCTACTATATCCCAGCGATGCATTAGGTCTTACGCACATAATGATTTTAGCATCGAACAGACAAAAATTGCTCTCAACCCCTTCGATGATAATAGATATATCAGGAATGATTGTTTTGATAACTTACCATGGGCCCATTATTCTCTTGAGTTCATTTTAATCATTGTTTAGCATATCTGTAAATATGTATTTTCCTTTATAAGACTAGAAATTATGGGTACAACCATAACTCCAACTAATTTACAACTAGCTTGTCTTAAAACTAAAAAAAACTAACAAAATTTGTACATGTTTCACCGCTTCCACGGTCTTTAATTGAGGAAGTTATATAAATTTTCCCCATTTACAAATATCAAGATTTAACTGATACCTATGTAAAGGAGCAGGCACCTTTCTTATGGAAAAATGGACTTCCGTCAAATTGTTTGAAATTTTGGTATGTTGTAGAAGTTGACGTTCTGACAAAAAGAGTTCATGGTTGGAAACAGATTCTATGACTAGTTTTCGAGATACAGAGTGTTAAACATATACTTATTGCACATAAATATTTCACAAAACAAGTGCCATAAGTTTTGGTGGATTACAGGGTATTTTAAAAATACATAGCATGTGATTTTGGAAAAAATCTTTTTTTTATTACAACGTTGAAAACATAAGAAGATGTTATTGCACAATTAATATATCGTTAAAGTAATAATTTCTTGGACGTGCTTCATATAATATACAGTGTGAGCCATAAATATAGATAGAAAAGGCATATATTATTTTTTCCTATTAATGAGTCACCCTGTACGAACCATTCGTGCTGCAATTTTAATAACACATTAAACAGATATATTATCCTTCTCTTTATACTCAACGGGATGTTAATTAAACTGAATGCAAAAACTATACATATTGAAAAAAATGTATTTTTTATACTACCCCGTAGTTTGAAATTCTCTACCTCAACTTTGTATTTTATTACATTTTTACGTTAACAAATGTTCAGTATTTTACTGAACCTAATATTATTAAAATTGTATGACTAGTTTTCGAGATATAGTGTTAAACTCCGGAAATGTCACCTTTATCGTATCAGATTTCTCATAATAGATGTGTTTTATTTCCGTTTATTGTAGAAAACGTGGTTTGCACATTGGTAGAAATAAATATTGCACAAAAAATACTATTAATTATTTTTTATTACATGGTGTTTCCCATATACGTAACATGTTTTTTAGAAAACTCATTTTTTATTATAACGTTGAATACATAAGAAGATCTAATTACTCAGTTAATGTAATGTTAAAGATATTACTTTTTGGACGTATTCATACATTATACAGTGTGAGTTGTAAATATTACTAAAGTGGGTATCTATTATTTTTTCCATTAATAAGTAACCCTGTATAAACCATGCGTCCTGGAATTTTTATATTAAATTATACAAATCTACGACTCATCACATTAAATTCTACAGTTTCCAAAAATTGTACAAATCAAAGTATTGTAGTTTATACAGGGTTACTCATTAATGATAAAAAATTGCATATGCCCACTATAGCTACATTTACGACAATTTATAATATATGAACACGTCTAAGAACTCATTTCTTATTAATTGTGCGATTACATCTTATGTATTCATCGTTGTAATAAAAAAATGCGTTTTCTGACTGAGCATCTGTTGAAACTCAACATATATCTGTTTATTCTCTTATTAAAATTGCAGAACGATTGGTTCGTACAGGGTGACTCATTAATAGGGAAAAAAACAATATATGCATTCTCTAGCTATATTTATGGCTCACACTGTATATTATGTGAAGCATATCCAAGAAATTATTACTTTAATGAGATATTAACTGTGCAAAAACATCCTCTTATGTTTTCAACCTTGTAATAAAAAAAAATACTTTTCCAAAAGCACATGTTACGTATTTTTGAAATACCCTGTAATCCAGCAAAATGTATGGCAATTGTTTTGTGAAATATTTGTGTCCAATAATCTACAAATCACAATTTCTCCACTAACCGGAAATAAAACACATCTGTCATGCGAAATCTGATAATAAAAACGCGGCATATTCGATTTTTATCATCCTGTATCTCGAAAACTAGTCATAGAATCTGTTTGAGCCCATGAACTCTTTTTGTCAGAACATCAACTTCTATAACATATCAAAATTTCAAACAATTTGACGGAAGTCCATTTTTCCATAAGAAAGGTCATTTAACTGGTGATATCAATCTTGTTCTAAGTGAATTTGAGTATATAGATAAATATGACATGTCATTAGAACTTCAGGTTACATTGTTAAATAGCACATATCTTGAGCCATACTGTGATCATGACAGCTACTGTGCCTGGTTCATATACACTCGCATTGATAAATATAACCTTTCCTATTTGAGGTATGCTTACTTGGACTACTATTAGCATTCACATATCGAAATAAAGAAATGTTTGATTTTAAAATCAACAGATGTCACATAAAGTATGAATCAAGAGAGTTGCACAGTTTATATACAAATAAAAGTTCTTGGTGTTGCCGTCCTTTATTTGAGCTCAAGATGTATTGAAGACATGCATTCTGTTAAAAGAGTAAAATTTTGGTAATGGGTTGTAGCTGACATTATATAATTGTATATTGATAAAGCGTTTTTAAAAATAAAACAGAATATTTTGAAATAAGCTTTTTATTTTAGTATTTAAGATACAAAGATTTTTAAATACCCAGCTCTAGGTTTTCTGCATATACAACAGTGTTCAATTTTACAAAGTGTTAGAGTCAGTGTGGTTTGGGGGGTTATTTTTAAGCAGCAAACAATTATCGAACGCTTTTGCGTGAAGCTATTCAATGTTGTCGTAGGGTAAGAGATTTCAGTTCTATCCCACAATAGTAGCATTTTACCATGTCACCATATCCCGTATAGAAAAAGCCAGCATTGGAGAGCTCCTCTGGTGTTTCTGTTAGAGAAAAGAGCCAGTCGGTGCAAGTCGACTGTCAAGTGTTGCTCTGCTCTGGCAAATGGCAGGTCTTTTTATGCGATAACCGTCATCCAGATCGAAAAAACTACAATACGGAGACCATTCTAAATGTTCGGCCATTGGATCGTCACCAGGTTGCCAATTGTATCCCTCAGTTTGATAAAAAAGGCAAGCAGCGACATTATCACTTATTCCATCGCGTTTGTAAATGAAGCCTGCTCGGGCTAGCTTTTCAGCAGGATAGTCAGATTGCCAACTATCAAAGGTTCGTAACGGATTTTCATATGATCGATAGTAACCATATTCAAGTTATACATTTATTTAATTTACAAAAATTAAATTTTTCTAGATATGTCACTTTACTTAAAATTATAGGGTCTATATCTAAAAGTCCACACACGTCACTATAGTCTAGGTACATTATCGATATATGTTTCATAACCATAGTCAGGGCTTCACGTCTTCATACCGCACTTCGGACAAGTGTTCAATCTGAACCCGATCTAATAGTTTCTGTTCAAAATTGTCTGTCTCAGACTTTATTTCATCCTGAATTTCTCTATATTTACCGTAAGTCCTTTGTAAAATTTCTAATCTAGACTCTAAATGAAATTTATTCTCCAACTTTGATGGTTTAGCTGTCCATTTAGCTAATTTAGCTGCTCTGTTTCTCATTAGCGTTTCCATTTTTTCAAACCAGTATTTACAATTTTTTCAATCTCAACAACAAGCACTTAAAAGTTTTTATCTTATAAGTTTTTCTCCTTTTATAGTACGAGAGCTAGCAACGTCTGGAAAACAAGAATTTCAGATAGGCCAGTTTTTAGATAAGCTATCTCTCTCACTCTCCCGGATGTCATACAGCCGCTGTCTGGCTGGCCGTAGTTCAGGTAAAATATCAATTTAGTCCCATTAACCGATATACACGTTAACCTAATCTACTTTATATATATATATATATATATATATATATATATATATACGTATCCAGATACAAAACAAAGGCCCAATATATTCAACAGGCCACCAGAGGCCCACATGAAGGGATAGTTTTTAAATAATATATTTTGTTGTTTTGGAGTATTTTTAAAACGTTTAATTGTAATCCCTTTTGAGGGATATTAACAGAAATAAAATCTTTTTATGTCATGTACATCGAGTCCATTCGTCAATATTAACACACTTGCGAGGCCTGCTGTATATAAAATATTTTTCAATGTATAACCAAGCCCCGGCAATGTTGCCACGATATGCCTATGGGGTGTCAGTCGTGGCCCGACAGATAGTTTTTATCAAGCAACACTAACGCTCTACATCCTTGGGTTTGCTGGATGCATTCGGCCTTTATCTATCGAATTTTGACATTTTACAATGATTTTATTTTGTATGGTATTGTGATGTTTGTTAGTTTATGGCTGGCAATGTAAGTGCATGTTGTCAACAAATAATTTATTTTTTAATAAAACCATGTTGTACTATTAGGAATAAATGAACCTTATAAATAGTAAGTATGGATTTCTGCATATTTTTGATCAGAACCTTTAAATATCAGAGATATTTTTATTTTCGGTAAAAGTCACCTTATTGTAGTCAGATTAAATGTTGCATAGTCCTAAGAGTATTGAAATGTTAACTTACATCCAAAACGCAAAATCTTGCTAAATTTAATGAATGGGACTGTATAGTATAAATTATCTGTAAGAAAAAAATACAAGGATTAGAAATTAACTCGTACACATCAGAATAGATTTGAAGTACATACATTTCAAACAGTTCATCATTAATAAAAAATCCTACAAATCAAGAGGTTGAAGCCTTCAAGGTAAAAGAAAAAAACTGTTCGCAAAAATAGACTGGGTCTGAATTAAATCATTCGTTTGCAATCAGTACAGAAACTGCTACAATCAGTGAAGCATTATTTCTGAAATCTCTAGATCTACACTACTAAGTTTATACCATATATTTATAATTATTAAATCTATTCGTAAAATGAGCTTTAAACAGTATTCTCCGGCTAATTCACCATATGCAAATTATGGCCTTGAACTTCTGCACATTACTTATCACTCACTCTGGATTCCACAAAAAGCGTTTCTTGAGATCAAAGTAGAACTTGTTATACAATATTATTTATTTTTCTTAAAAGCATATATTCTTTACTATTATGTCTGTTTATTGAGTTTTCCCTCTCCTCACTTCTTTTCTGAAAGTGATAATTAATTGACCTTTGTGATGGAATGAAAGTGTAGAGGGGCAATTACCAAAAATTGTGCAGATTACTGGTTGACCTCTATGAGAAGTTAAACTCACACATGTTCTGAGACAACAAAAAATAATAATAATAATAATATGATCAACAGTCTTTCTGAGTGCAGATAGGTGTATTGTATATTTGTTATCCAGGACTTTGATTTCAAAACTAGCCACCCTAAATAATTTTTAAAATATCTTTAAAAGAAATAGGCAAAAAACATGGGGGGACACATTTCACACGAATTAGTCACCTTGCAGTTTCAACTCCTAAGCGGGGGTGAATCTCACTTCAGGTTAAATACAAAGGGGTATCTTGTATCTTGTGATACCTCTTTTAAATGTCTTTTTGCCAATCTTTTGACACATCATTTTCTAAAATCAGATTATTTTTAGGGTTCCCTATATACAATAAACGGATACCCATATAATATTACTCCGGATTTCTCCCTTTTTCACATCACAGAAATTTTTTCCTACACTACTGGACGGAAAATCTTGAAATTTGTTATGAGTATATAGTTTGGTGCCCCGATCAGGATTACAAAACGTAAATGAAGAATTTTTTATATTAAGGGTACTTCTAGGAGGAAATCTAAAAAATCGACCGTTTCCCCTTATCTCCGAAACAATAAGAAGTAAAATTTTGAAAAAATTAAAGATATTGGGCCTCACCTGATTATGGAAAAATATGGAGAAACTTCGGCTATTAATTTTGGGGGGCAAATTACGGAGTTAAATGGAAAATATAAAATTAAAATTGTTTCTAACATATCAAGTAATGTATCAAATGAAAGGGCACATTATGGCGAAAACTTTTTTCATATTTTTAAAATAAATTATTTTAAAGATATTAACAAAAATTTTAAAAAATTACCTATTACCCCTACATTATCTTTGAAACTATAAGCCGTACAATTTTGAAAAAAAAATAGAGATATATGGCCTAACCTGAAATAAGGCAAAACTTCTGCTGTTAATTTTGGGGTGCAACTTACAGAATTAAATGGAAAATATAAAATTAAAACTGTTTCTGCAATACATCAAATGAAAGGGCTCATTATGAGGAATACAAATACATATTTTTTAAATTTATTGTTTACAAGATATTAATAAAAAATATAAAAAGTTGGCATTTGCCGCTTTATTTCCGAGACTATACTATTTAAAATTTGGAAAATAATTAGGAGTACTGGGGCTCACTTGAAATGTATAAGAAAAAATAGTAGAAAACCCCAACATTAATTTTGGGGACAAATTATAGAATTAAATGGAAAATAAAAATTAAATTTTCAAACGCATCATGTAATATATCAAATAAAAGGCTCATTATGTAAATAACGAATAAAACATATTTGTAAATCATTTGTTTAAAAGATATTAACAAAAATATTAAACATCGACTTAATTCCCACTGTAGATGCTACACTATCTAAAATTTTGAAAAATATATTTTATTAGTATTTTTAAATAATTTGTCTAAAATGTTTAATAATTTATTATTTAAAACTTGACATATTTTCCCTTTATCTTCCAATCTACAGAGCCTAAAATTCAGACAGTAGATTATAAAAGGCTTTCCTGAAAGTTTATTAGTAAAATAAAACACTAATGAGTCTAATGTTACTTTTGAGAGCCAAATTAGAAAATTAAATACATATTGTTACGAAAATTCATCAGACAGCTGGTGCAATCGGCCCTCAACCAATTCATGGAAGGGACATTATTCCGATAAATTCGTGGAACCCGAAATGTTTGTCTCTCAACCGGCGGACCGCTGCCGTTACTGGGAATTCCCTTAAAACTTCCAGAACATGATGGAATTTCCCGATGGTTCGTGGACGTACCAGACAATTCCAAGATAAATGTATAAAAGGACCAGCTGGCGATAGGAGTTCATTCAGTTTTCGTCGGTCGTTTGTACAATTAAGATAAAATGTAAATAGTAGTTTCTGTGAATATAAATTTGTGTAAAAGTAGTGGAAATAAATTAGAGTGAGTTAAGAGTGTGTTTTTAAATAAATCCAAGAACTGAACTGAACCTGAGTGTGAAAATAAAAACATTACAGTGGTGACAGGTGTGCGGTGTATTTGTGGAACTTTGAAGTGAAAAATAAATAGACAGACAATGTTTAAAACAGTGAGTTTGGACCAATTGAAAGTGGCGGACTTAAAAAAAGAACTTGAGGAAAGGGATTTAGAAATTAGTGGGAAGAAAAGTGAGTTAATACAACGTCTACGAGATGCCCTAATAAATGAAGGTAACGATCCCGATACTTATTTGTTTGAAGTTTCTGGCAATGGAGACATGAGTATGCTATTAAAAAAAATGGAAGACAAATTGCTAGAAAATTCTAAGTCCTTAGAAGATAAGCTTGAAATGTTACAAGAAAATTCTAAAACCCTAGAAGATAAATTGCTGGAAAAATCTGTAAACTTGAAAGAGGCCTTAGAAAATAAATTAGCAGAAAATTCTAAAACCCTGGAAGACAAATTACTGGAAAATTCTAAATCCCTAGAAGAAAATTTGAGAAGCATGGTACAGAAAAATTCAGCTATGCTGGAAGAAAAAATATCCGAGAATGAGGCTCAAATGGCGGAACTAAAGCAAACAATAGTCGAAGAGTCAGTCAAAAATGAAACGCGGGTAGAAGAGCTAAAGCAGACAATAGTCGAAAATGAAACGCGGATAGAAGACCTAAAACAGATAATGGAGGGTGAGCTCAGCAAAATAAAAGAAAAGGTAGTCACTATACAAAGGGGAGAAATTCAATCAAAAACAGTAAGCAGAAACAGTCCAGAAGTAGTGGATTCAAAAATTGGCCTCGAAGGAGCAAGACACAAAATGAAACCTCCCCAATTTGATGGAAAATCGTCATGGACTAACTATAGGCGCCAATTCGAGGCTGCAGCAAAGTTAAACGGATGGTCGGCAGGTGAGAAGGCAATAGCACTAACACTCGCCTTAAGAGGGGACGCTACAGATATTTTGCAAACATTGAACACCTCTGAGCAAGAAGACTACGATCAACTGGTAAAACATTTAGAGTTGAGATATGGCCAGACACATTTGGAGCACGTCTACCACTCCCAATTGAAGAATCGCCACCAGAGATCAACTGAATCCCTACAAGAGTATGAAGCTGACATTGCCCGTCTGGTTCGCCTTGCCTATGCAGCCACACCGGAAAATTTAATTGAAAGGTTAGGCAGTGCAAGCGTTTTTGGATGGACTTCGGGACCACGAAGCCAGACAAGCATTGACCCGAGCTCGACCGACTCAATTAGTAGATGCGTTGGCTCGAGCTTTAGAATTCGAAGCTGCGGAAAATACCTGCACAGGTCAAGCCAGAGTCCGAATCGTTGATGGAGAATCCGAAGATGGCGGAAACGATGAAGCCTCTGTAAGAAAGATAATAGAGAAAGTCCTTACCGAGAAAAGACAACTGAGATGTTGGAAGTGTGGTAAGGTAGGACACATTAGGAGTCGTTGCAAGGAGAGCAACGTGGGCCCGACTTCCTCGTCGGAAAACTAAAGAGGGTCGATGTGAAGGGGCCATCGTCGACCTGTAGCCAACAAGCCCCAACTATCTACGCATATGTCGCTTCGCTACGCAACCACGTTAACAGTGTCTTTGTAGATGGCTTTATTAATAAGAAGCAATGTGCAATGCTGCTGGATACTGGTGCGACGAAAACAGTAATAAGGCCCAACATTGTTTTAGAGACAATGATAAAACCAACGAAATGGCAACTGCGAACAGCGACAGGAGAAGCAGCGAAAGTCCATAGTGAAATAGAGGTTGAAATGACCTTGGGAAACACAACCTTCCTACATCGGGCATTAGTGGCAGACATCGAAGACGAAGTAATCATTGGAATGGATGTCATGAGCTCCAAGGGATTCCAGTTAAACTTCAAAGATGGAATTCTGCGAGTGAATGACGAAGAAGTGGTGCTTAATGGAAAAGATGACATAATGCTTCGAGCCATCTTAGCAGAGGATGTCAATGTTCCGGAAAGAGCTGAAATCATTATAGATGCTTGCTTAGATGGAAAAGCTAAAGCCGAAACAGTAATGATGTTTGATCCCGAACTTAACGACGGAAATGTAGGCAGAGGAGTCGCACTGGGGAAGACTCTGTTTCGTGCCCGGGAGATTGTGCCAGTAGGAGTAATGAATCTGAATCATTACTCGGTTGTGCTAAAGAAAGGAACAACTTTGGGCCATTGTTCAACAGTTTCCTCTGTAGTCAGAAGCACACAGCATGCAGAAATACCACCAGGTAAACTATCTGAGGAACTGGAAAGACTCATCACCGATTCATCTAAGAATATGAAACCAAACCAGAGAGCCAAATTGAGGGACATCGTTAGAAACTACCAGGATATCTTCGATGTAGGGAATGGAAAAAGAGGGCGAACTGATCTGGTGAAACATAAAATTAATACTGGGGACGCTCAACCTATTCGACAGTCGGCGAGAAGACTACCCCTTGCTAAAAGAGAAGAGGCCGACAGGATAGTCCGCGAGATGGAGGAAGAAGGTGTTATTGAACTATCCAACAGCCCTTGGGCTTCTCCAGTTGTCTTGGTTAAAAAGAAAGATGGTTCGACTCGATTTTGCGTGGACTATCGGCAATTAAACCACGCTACAAAGAAAGACAGCTATCCCCTTACAAGAATAGACGATACCCTAGATACGTTGGCTGAATCGAAGATGTTTTCCACACTGGACTTGAAGAGCGGTTATTGGCAGGTGGAACTTGCTAAAGAAGACCGAGAAAAAACTGCTTTTACCATCGGCTCAGGACTTTACCAATTCACGGTGATGCCGTTTGGGTTGTGTAATGCTCCAGCGACGTTTGAAAAATTGATGGAAACAGTCTTAAAAGGGCTTTCATGGAAAACGTGCCTGGTGTATCTTGACGACATTATCGTGGTTGGAAGATCATTTGAAGACCACGTCAAGAACCTGGAGGAGGTTTTTCGGCGACTTCGGAGTTCCGGACTAAAGTTAAGCCCGAAGAAGTGTCAGCTGTTCCAAGAGGAGGTGCAATATCTTGGACATGTGGTTTCCGCAGAGGGTGTAGCTGTTGATAAACAGAAAGTCAAAAAGCTGTCCAGGAATGGCCGATACCTAAAGATATTCACCAGTTAAGAAGTTTCCTGGGGTTATGCACGTACTATCGTCGGAACGTCGCCGGATTTGCCGACATCGCCAAGCCACTTACTAGACTCACAGAGGGGAAGGTGCAGTACCAGTGGGACGAGGAATGCCAACGATCATTCGAGACACTGAAAAGAGCATTGACGAGTGCCCCCGTCTTAAGTTATCCTTTGCCAGATGGGAACTTCGTTTTGGATACCGACGCAAGCAATGTCGGAATTGGTGCTGTGCTTTCGCAGATCCAGGGGGGGCAGGAAAGAGTCATCGGATACTTCAGCAAGACCTTGAGCAAGCCTGAACGGAATTACTGCGTTACTCGCAGGGAACTCCTGGCTGTGGTAAAGGGAGTAGAACATTTCTACAAGTACCTCTATGGTAAAAGATTCCTCCTGAGGACTGATCATGCAGCATTGAAGTGGCTCCTGCAGTTTAAAAATCCTGAAGGACAGGTGGCAAGGTGGATTGAGCGGTTGCAAGAATTCCACTTCCAGACTGAACATCGAGCTGGAACAAGCCATAAGAATGCTGATGCCCTATCGAGGAGACCATGCCCTGATGATTGCAAACATTGTCAGCGAGCAGAAGAAAAAGGGGCTGTTCTCTGTAGAACTACGGCCATCGATGACCATTGGCAATCTGCGGAGATCCAAAAAAGACCAGAAATTAGATCCAGATTTGAAATAAGTTATCCGGTGGAAGGAAGAAGACCGCAAACCTACGTGGCAGGAGATTTCCCGATACTCACCAACCATAAAGTCGTACTGGGCTCAGTGGAACTCCCTCATCCTGGAAAATGGACTTCTCAAGCGCGTCCTGGAAACTCCAGAAGAGGGAAACGACAGAAAACAGATTGTAGTTCCCAGAAATAGGAGACCAGAGGTTTTACGAGAACTACATGATGGTAAAACTGGAGGACATCTGGGAGTAACGAAAACCCTGGGGAAGTTGAGAGAACGCTTCTATTGGGTAAACTGCCAAGTGGATGTCAAGGACTGGTGCCGGAAATGTACTGTTTGTGCAGCAAGTAATGGGCCTCAGAAGCGTCCAAAAGCTCCCATGAAGCAATATAACGTGGGCAGTCCATTCGAAAGAATAGCCATTGATGTTGCCGGTCCATTTCCTGAATCCGACTCTGGAAACAAGTACATTGTGGTGGTGATGGACTATTTTAGTAAATGGGCAGAAGCGTATGCCTTGCCGAATCAAGAAGCTTTGACCGTTGCTGATGTCCTTGTCAAGGAATGGATCAGTCGTTTTGGTGTTCCCTTGGAGTTGCACTCAGACCAAGGTAGAAAGTTCGAGTCTACTCTTTTCCAAGACGTCTGCAAGCTCTTGAAGATCAATAAAACACGGACGACAGCATTACACCCGCAATCCGATGGAATGGTAGAACGGATGAATAGAACCATTAACCGCCATTTGTCAAAGGTAGTCTCTGACCACCAAAGAGACTGGGACCAGTATCTGCACTTGTTTCTTATGGCATATCGTTCGTCTGTGCACGAGTCCACGGGTCAGACCCCGGCAAGCGTTATTATGGGACGAGAGTTACGACTACCATGCGATTTGAAGTTTGGATGTCCCCCAGGAGAAGAGACTGCAGGTGAAGACTATGTCAGCCAGTTACGTCGAAAGATGGACAACATACACCAACGAGTCCGGGGAAAACCAAAGGTCGTACATTTCAACAGGTTAGCCCCTTATGCCGGAAGTCATGACAGCGAAGATGACCAAGCCCAAGTCCGCAGCATCCAACCACCCGATGATGAGATGACCTTCGAACAGTTTATGGCACTGTACTCTAATGGGCAGAAAGTGCAGCACGACGTGACCACAGAGGAACCCCGAGACCTGTTTGAGGTGCCCATAGAATATGTCCTGGCTCATTGTGTGGCTCGAGATCTCCGGATGTCCAGAGGAATAGCCAAGGTGTTTGCCAAGAAGTACGGCCAGTTCCAGAAGCTACGGGAACAAGATCCAGTGGTAGGGAAGGTCCTTTATCTCGAAGATAAACAACCAGTGGGTAGCAGAGACATTTTTTATTTGGTAACGAAAACATTCTCGCAGGACAAGCCAACATACAGCGATCTTTGGAAGACTGTGGTAGAATTGAGGAATGTGATGATGGAGAAAAATCTGATGAAATTGGCGGTTCCAAAGATAGCCTGCGGGTTGGATGGACTGAACTGGAGGGTGGTAAGAAGTATGATGGAAACAATCTTCTGATTCAGTGGCGTCGACATCCTGGTATGCTGTCTCAGTACTCGCAGCCCAGATTCGAAGACCGTTGACTGTTACTTCCACCAAACTTCTCATTGTCGAAATGGAGAGTCCTGCAAATATCGTCATACCAGGAACGATTCTGGGACATCCCGGGACGAAATGGCCTTAAGGAGGGGCAACGTTACGAGAATTCATCAGACAGCTGGTGCAATCGGCCCTCAACCAATTCATGGAAGGGACATTATTCCAATAAATTCGTGGAACCCGAAATGTTTGTCTCTCAACCGGCGGACCGCTGCCGTTACTGGGAATTCCCTTAAAACTTCCAGAACATGATGGAATTTCCCGATGGTTCGTGGACGTACCAGACAATTCCAAGATAAATGTATAAAAGGACCAGCTGGCGATAGGAGTTCATTCAGTTTTCGTCGGTCGTTTGTACAGTTAAGATAAAATGTAAATAGTAGTTTCTGTGAATATAAATTTGTGTAAAAGTAGTGGAAATAAATTAGAGTGAGTTAAGAGTGTGTTTTTAAATAAATCCAAGAACTGAACTGAACCCGAGTGTGAAAATAAAAACATTACAATATATTTTTTTAAAATCAAGCGAAACATGTAGGAGATAAAATAAAAAGTCTATGTGTGGAAAATAAAATTTATATTTTTTATAAATTTATAACGCTTCCTTTAAAAGATATTAGTGTAAATACAAGAAAATGCATTCATTCCCTGCTTGTCTGAAACTGGAATATTAGAAAAAGATATAGTTTGATTCACCTACATTGTATCAAATCTTGAAGCTGGTACAGAACCCTTAGTTTGCGAGTTCAGCTCGCACTTGACCAAATTATTTACAGAATAATGACCTAGAAACCTTAAAAAGTTAAATTTTTGAAAATAACTGCCAATTACACCAAAATTGGTTTAGGGTGGTTTTTAGGGTCTCTGATCACGAATCCGAGGTCAGATTTGCAAAATTCAAAATGGTCGATCCAAGATAGCAGATATATATTTTTTAAATCAACCGATATACGACAAAATTATTATATGGGGGTGGATGTAGATGGCGGACAAAATTTTCGTCTCATGGGTAATTTTCATCGTCCATATTGGATCCCCCATCTTAAATTTTCGTGATCAGCGAACCCAAAAAACCCCTCATAAGAAGTTTAGTGAAAAACGTCTGATTTTTTTAATTTTTATTCGCCATCTTCGCCAAGGACTAAAAAACTGCCCTAAACCAATTTTGGTGTAATTTGCAATTTTTAACGCTTTCTTAGTCATTACTATGTAAAAAATAATGTGATTTTAAAAAGTGACGTGTTTGGCAAAAAAGAGACCTTTAAAAAGAGGTATCACATGATACCCCTCTGTATTTAAACTTGTAGATGTGATATTCACCCCCGCTTAGGGGTTGAGACTGCAGGGTGGCTGATACGTGTAAAATGTACCCCCGTAAATACAAATTAATGTGTTTTTTGTCTTTTTCCTTTAAAGACATTTTAAAAGGTATTTAGGGGGCAGTCTTGAAATGAAAGCCCTGTATAGTGCATCTGTTGTGAAGACGTTTCAACTACAAGTCTGGCGTCATTGTCAATTACTTTATATATTTGTTATTTCTAGTATCGTTCAAATGCTGAATTATTTCTTTGCTTTGGAACATCTGTGCGAATGATTTTCTGTCAAATAACCATTCGAAGTTGCTCCTACTACAGTTTGTTTCTGTTAAAATTTTCAAATATTTATCTTTTACAGAAGAAATGAAAAGAAAAAAACAAATTGAATAGACAGAATAAGTGAGGAGTTCCTCAACAATCATTTCGAAATTACATGTTGGGAACTGGAGTCGAATTGTTATAATTCAGTTTATATGTGAAGAATTTTTTTCCCGATTCAACATTATTTTCGATTCATAATTATGTAGTTTTAGAAAAGTTAAAATAAAGTTCATTTTTCACAACTGCGTTTGCATGTGAAATCAATTTTTTTTAGACTCAACTTGGGTTAGTTTCTTGAAATCTGACTTCTCTAAATTAAATAAAATGCTCCAGAAATGGTACCTTTTTTACAATTTTGCTAAAAAAGTTATAAATGTGTGATTTATTTTAAATTTTTCAAAATTCCTTTAATAAACCCTGGACTAGATCTCACGTTTGGCGCATTTCCTTTTGTTCCAGGTACTATCTCATCTTGAATCGGAAAAAATGACATCACTCGCAAACGGAATTGTAAAAAACTAATTTATTTTAAACTTTCTAGTTCGTACTTCTATTTTACCTAGAGAAACCAGAGTTTTAGACACTATCTTGAATCGGAAAAATGTTGTCTTCACACCCAAACGGAGTTGTACGAAAATGTGAATTATTTTAAGTTTTCTTAAATTAATTCAATAGACCCTGGGATAGTTCCTTCTTCTTAGAAACAGACATAGTTCCAGATACTACCCTATCTTGAATTGGAACAATGGCTTCACATGCAAAAGCAGTTGTAAAAAGAATAATTTCTTTTAGATTTCTAAATTAAATTTTATTTTACTTCAAGAAGTCTAAGAATATATTTCTACTTCTTATGAAATTGTTGTTTTCACTAAATCTGCAGAAATAAACACTCTCGAGATTTTATTTATTTAAATTATAACATTTCTACTTCGGCCTATAATATCATCAGCGGCTGATAGGTTCAGTCACATTCCTTACGCTGATATCATTGAGATGAATACAAACTGTAACGGAAACCGAATCTCATATAATAAGGCAAAATAAAAATTTATTTAGGGGGATTTCTGTCTCAGTCTTACTTGTTGCGATTAGTGACGGATTAAAGAATGTATAATTGAAATTTCATAATAATAATTTTATAATAGACTAACCGTTACCCTCGGTTTTACCCACATATGGAATGTACAATTTTGTGTAAAATGAAATAGCTTATGAAATATATGGGCTATCATCCTATATAACAACTTTTTCTAATTTGTGAACCACCCAACATAATTAATTAACTAATCCCGAATATATTTCATCCAAACTGCAAGTGCTTATGAGCCACCCTATATGACAGTTTTATACTTTAACTATCCCGTATAACCATAATTTTACTTTACTAAATATTTCAACCACCCTGTATATGCATCTGCTTCTTGTTTACCTAATGTACCATATTTAAAATAATTCACTATACCTCTACTCCGCCCTATTTTTCAACTATCCTATCTGTGCAACTGATTATGGGCTAGGCTCCTCGAAGTTTCTTTGGACTAACATGGTCTAAGCTATTTCACATTTTTTTCTCATATTTTACTTTGTCCCAACTGCTCATGTTCTACTCTATAAAACAACATTTTTATCATTTTTTACCCACCTTGTATAATTAAAATTATGGGCCACACAATATAACAATTTTGCAGCACCCTTTATACTTAGAATTCTACTCCACCATATATTTCAACCATCCTATGTATAAAACAGCTTGTAAATCATAACATTTCTTCTTTGTGATATTTTTTAAACCCACCTGTATATTTTAGATTTTCTTGGGAATAATACCACATCAGAGTTCATAAGTTTATAAAATAAAATTGAAATATATTTCAATTTTATTTTATAAACTTATGAACTCTGATGTGGTATTATTCCCAAGAAAATCTAAAATAAACTAGAAGATGCCACAAATAACATTCAGAAAACAATTAGAAATCCACCTGTATAACTGTAATTATACTCCGACACATATTTCAACCATCCTATATAAGCAACTACTTGTGGATATTAAACAATTTTTTAACCACCTTATAAACTGTAATTCCACTCCATCTTATATATCAACAACACTTTATAAACAACTGCTTCTAACATATTTTCAACCCGTTTCATAACTATTACTCAAGAAGATAATTGAAATATCTAAATAACTTTACGTAGCACATTTTTTCTAAGATTTTTTTATCCACCCTGTATAAGTGTAATACTTTCTTCCCTTATTTATTTATGAGCCAAATATTATAACATTTTGTTATCCACCCTGTATAAATATAATTTTTCTCCATCCGTTTTTCAACAGCCTGGTACATACAACTATTTATTATGGCCCACCCAATTCAACTCTTGTGAAACTCCTCGTATAATTAGTTCCACTACCCTCATATTTCAACCACATTGTATATATGCAGCTGTTTAAGGGCCACCTAATATCATTTTTTAAGAGGATTTTTAAAATCCATGTAAATTTATTCCGCTCTCTGTTTCACCTACCCACACACTGTACAATTACGCCTCATATATCAGTCGATTTTTTTTATCGAAACATGCTACATTGGCATAATCCGAATTTTGAAAAAAAACTAGGCTGACGCAAGTATCTAATATTTGGTCCGTGAGATGAAACCAATAGAATAATTGTATTACCCAAAATGGTAGAGTATTTTCACTATATCTACCGTTTCTGTCAATGTAGGGAGATAAAATCTATACCTGATTTTAAGTCACACTAGATATAGGCTTTGCAACAAAAAGAGTTTAAGCAAAATCAGTTCTTACGTGATGCCCGAACAAACAATTTAAACTTAAAAAATACGCCTGATTTAGATTTTTATACAATATATTATCTTTAAGTTAAGCGTTTTTCGACCTTAATCTATAACTAAAATATTTTTCTAATTACCAAGCATAAAAATCCATTTAGATATTTAACAATCAAAGAATTCATGTATAATATTCGGACTCGGAATTGGCAATAATCCTATAAAATCAGGGCATATATGGAGGACTCGCATAGTTAAATATATAAATATAAATATATACAGTTTTGATGCACATCACTTATGAGCCCAAAAAAATATGGGTTATGGTTTTGTGGAACTATGAATGGAAAAACAATCTTAAATACAAGCTTCAGAAAAACGAGGCCCGATTTCGGCCAATTATATATATATGTCTAGTCGTAGGCTATCACGGATGGAACAATGTGAAGTGCGTTGTTACGGTGAACTAAGAGGTGATTTTTTTTTCAGTTTTTTTTTTCAGTTTCATGTCTTTATTGTCAGAGTTAAATTTTTACAAATTTCTTACTCCTAGTCCATATTTTTATACCTATTTCCCTAATTTGTTTTCCATGTTTCATATACTTTTCCCTACGCTGTTACAATATTTTCCCTACGCTATTCCTTGAGATATTTTATTCACTAAGATATTTCATTCCCTAAGATATTCAAGAGGTGATTAGCCTGAGATTTTTATTTTATATGTCTCCGTCGGAGGTCGTATCGCGCCTGATTGGTCGATGTTGACTCCGCCCCCTTCGCTGCCGTGTCGGGTATGTTGCTTGTTGTCGGGTTTGTATTTTGCGTAGCTAAATGTGTTTTATTTTGATGTTTCATAATTGTCTTCCATGTGTTAGAGAGGTGCAGGGCGTCGTCTCTTTTGTTTAGTTGTCCAGTTTTCTCAATTTCAATAGCTTCTCATATTAGTCTGGTTTTGTAGTGAGGAGTTTGTGAGATCTGTTTACAATTATCGAAATTGATTTTATGGCCCGATTGTTCCTGATGTTGGAACAGGGCCGATGTCTAATTTGTGTGGGCTGAAATTCTCCTGTTCGTTTGTCCGACGTATACCTTATCGCACGTTCCGCAAGTTATACTATATACTATATATATAAGCGGTAGTTATCTGTTTTAATTCGTGTGTTTGGTTATTGTCGTCTGTCAGTCGTATGGATCTGGAAATTAGCGTGTTGGCAACTCCCTGTATTTGAGATGGGTGGTGAGGAGGTTTGTAGTTTAAATATCTGTTCGTGTGTGTCGGCTTTCTATATACGATGTGGTCGAAATTCCCATTTTGGGGTTTTTTTCTTACGAGAACGCCGAGGAAAGGCAGCTGGTTGTTTTCTTCAAGTTCTAAAGTAAATTAGTGTATAGAGTTTAGGTGCTCCAGGAACTTGAGGATTTCCTGTTTACCAAAAGGCCATTTGACAAATACGTCATCGACATATCTTAGCCATAACTTTGGTTTCAGGTTTGTTGTTTGTAGTGCCTTTTTCTCGAAACGTTTGCAGGATTCAAACATGAATCAATATAACGAACGGATGTATTCCCGGATAAATATTTATTCACATTGTCCCATCCGTGAAAGCCTACGACTAGACATTGTACACCTCTTCGGGGAGAAGACTTTCAAAGCCACAAAGACCTACGAAAAACTGAGAGAACAAAGATGTATTTCGTTGTGCAACCTCAACTTTCTGATCAACTGCCGCAATCAGAACTTGCTACCAACGTTCACAAAGCTGTCACACCACACAAGAAACAAGAAAACTAAAACCATTTTGGACAAAGCAAGCAGGGCCCTTCTCAAAGAACAAATAAACAGAATCCGCCAAGAAGTGAGCGAAACAGAAAAACAACTCTCCACCTGAAGCTCAGTCGCCAATTACGCGGAATACTGTGGGATCGATTGGAGCTGCTAACATAATAGCGCACCGAGACCGACAAAACACAAACATCTTCCAAACTCCAGAAGAAATTGGAGAATCTACAAACAAAGTCTCGGAAATACAACCCACAGCCGACGACAACATCCGCAGTGTCCACAACATGTCGAACTACCCACTATCCACCACAGAAATTAGTGTACTTAGTAAAGGTTTCAACTTTGCTAAAGCTCCGAAGAAAATTCCGATCGAGGAAATCATCTCCAATGTCGAAACGAGCCTCGCAAATTTCGATAAACAAACGGCAGAGCAGATAAGGCAAGACGTCGCCCAAGTTATCAGATCTGCGAAACCACCTCATCCAAACCTCAGTCTACAGGAAATGAAAGCCCTCAAGGCTCTCAAAAAATCCGAAAACATCACCATACTACCTGCCGATAAAGGAAACTCTACCGTCGTAATGAACACTATAGACTACCAGGACAAAATGAAGCAACTTCTCGACAATGACTCAAGTTACAAACCATCGCCCAGAGATCCGACCACCTACCTAGAAATAACAACGAAATCCAAAATTAAAGATTCACACATAGAAGAATAAACTGATCCCCAGAGAAAAGTCAAGTCGATGCCCAAAGCTCTATGGTTTGCCCAAAATCCATAAAGACGGAGTACCACTTCGACCTATACTTAGTGCTTTCAACTCACCGGTATACAACTTGGAAAAATATCCAGCCAGTACTCTACAACCAGTTGTGGAAAAAGCAGATTCCTACATTAAAAACTCGGAATATTTCACACGCCTTCTCAACAGCATTTCCATAGAACCAGAAGATATCATAGCTAGTTTCGATGTTAAGTCCTTATATCCAAGCATACGGTAGAATAAGCACTTCAACAAATATCTGAAAATGAAGACCTCCCACAATTCGTAATAGATTTGTCACGACACTGCCTAAAAGTGCCTATTTTATGTATGACAACCGCATAAATAAACAAACCGACGGAGCCGCAATGGGGTCCCCACTATCACCAGCGGTGGCAAATCTCTTTATGACCTATTACGAGAAAAAGGCACTACAAACAGGTAACCTGAAACCAATGATATGGCTAAGATACGTCGATGACGTATTTGTCATATGGCCTTTTGGTAAACAAGAAATCCTCAAGTTCCTGGAGCACCTAAACTCTATACTCTAATTTACTTTAGAACTTGAAGAAAACAACCAGCTGCCTTTCCTCGACGTTCTCGTAAGAAAAAACCCCAAAAATGGGAATTTCGACCACACCGTATATAGAAAGCCGACACACACGAACAGATATTTAAACTACAAATCTCATCACCACCCATCTCAAATACAGGGAGTTGCCAACACGCTAATTTCCAGATCCATAAGACTGACAGACGACAATAACAAACACACGAATTAAAACAGATAACTACCGCTTTAGGACAAAACGGATACACAAACCACACTATCAAAAAAGCAATAGCACAACAAGACCATGAGACAAAACCCAAAGATGACCTCACCGAAAAACCAAAAGTAGTCTTACCATACATCAAAGCGACAACGGACAGAATTGGCCGAATTCTTCGAAGGCATGACATAGCGACAGCATACAAACCGCACCAGACTATAGGCACAAGTTTAGGAAATCCCAAACCAAAAGTAAAACTTGAAAACCAAGGGGTATATAGTATAACGAACAGGAGAATTTCAGCCCGTTTAGAGGAACACAATTTAGCTCTCAAAAATAAACAAACGACATCGGCCCTATTCCAACACCAGCAACAATCGGGCCATAAAATCAATTTCGATAGTTGTAAACAGATCTCACAAACTCCTCGCTACAAAACCAGACTAATACGAGAAGCTATTGAAATTGAGAAAACTGGACAACTAAACAAAAGAGACGACGCCCTGCACCTCTCTAACACATGGAAGACAATTATTAAACATCAAAATAAAACACAATTAGCTACGCAAAATACAAACCCGTCAACAAGCAATACACCCGACACGACAGCGAAGGAGGCAGAGTCAACACCGACCAATCAGGCGCGATACGACCTCCGACGGAGACATATAAAATAAAAAGCTCAGGCAGATCAACTCTCAGTTCACCGTAACAACGCATTGAGAATGCGAAGTGAGACCTTGGCGAAACGCCTGCAGGATTCAAACATGAATCAATATAACGAACGGATGTATTCCCGGATAAATATTTCTGCATATATATATATATATATATATATATATATATATATATATTTGTTTTTAAGAGTTCGTGGGCACTAAATGTTTTAGATGGTTTCCGGGAATTCATCCGCGTAGTTGATAACTGATCCCTGCTGATCGATGGTAAAATGGCGACGTTTCGGCAGAGTCACATCTGCCCTCTTCAGGTCGGTTCGCATACTTCTCGTAGCCTTCTGCTCTCGCTTCTAGTTACTCGAATACTAAGATTTTCTGAAGCGCGCGCGCTGTTATATAGTTGCGGCTCGGCGCCTATCGGTTGGCACCGTGAACGGCTGCGTGTGATTGGCCCTTGGCGCTCAGTGGGCACGGCTACATCCTACTGATTTGTTATTTCCGGTTGAGTTGTTATTGGACGGGTCCGGGCCGGTACGGTGTTTAATAGGATTTTCCAAGAATTCAATAAGTTCTGAATTTCATTGCGTGCGTTTAGACTGTGAGGCCTCTTCGCTATTTCAATTACCTCTCTTACGATTCTTGATTTCGTGTGTTCTATATTTGCCAGTACTCTGGTGTTCTCAAAGTCTATTCAGTGTGACATCGTGGTGGCGTGTTTCGCAATGGATGTTGTTTTTTCCTGCTTTCTTACAGCGTTCTGGTGTTCATCACGTCTAGCTTGAATTCTTCTATTAGTTTGCCCCACATAGGTTTTATGACAGTCTGCACATGGAATCTCGTACACTCCCTGTTGTTCTAAAGGGATCCTCGTCTTCGGAGTCCTCAACACCGTGCTTATTTTTCTGTCTGTATTGAAAATAGTATCGATATTGTATCTCCGTAGAATTCTTGCAATACTGTCTGTGGTCCCCTTGACATACGGTAAATAAGCCTTGGTTATTGGTGTCTCACGCTCCTCGTCTGCTCGTCTCGGCCTTGACTTTAGGGCTCTTTGTATGCTTCGGTCTGCAAATCCGTTTTGTCTCAGAGCTGTTTTTAAATTGTCCATTTCCTGTTTGATGTTATCCTGGTCAGGTAGCCTTTGTGATCTGGTTACTAAAGTCTTGACGACGGCGTGTAGTTGGACTGGGTGGTGATGAGAATTAGCATGAAGGTATCTGTTGGTGTGAGTGTGTATATATATATATATATATATATATATATATATATATATATACATCTTACTATCTTTTCTGCATCTTTTCATTTTCCTACGGTTCTGCATCCACATGAGTATATCCAACGATTAGATGATGCTAGCGTAAAGGAGACGTTTTTATATCCGAAACAAAAGAGTATATAATTTTTGAACTTCATGTTGTCTGTGAAATAAGGTTTTTACATTTTGCTATGATTCTGCATCCTTTCATTTTTATAATAATTGAGCGTCCGGTATACATATCCATTTCCCTATTTTTTCTGCGTCTAGAAGTATATATTTTTTGCAGATTACATGTTTTCGGCGTCCGCAGTGTTGCCAGATCGAAGGTTAAATAACTTGGTTAAACATATGTCTTCTTATTTCCAAAGCATAGCCTCTAACCTTGTTACTTGGAAACAAAACTAAACAAAGTAATTTATATTTTTAAGGCATATTATGTATGACTGAACTGAAATAGGCTATTTAAAGCCATTCGTTATTATAGACGCGGCTATGGGAAGACAAGGAGGCTCAGCCTCTAAAAAAATATATTAACCCATCTAAAAAAACGGAAGCCTTAGGGAACGATTGCCGTTATCCAATCCTAGGATAGTGTTATAAAATTTATTTTGCGCCGCTAAAGAGTAAAATTAAGATACCTTCTAAATTAATCGTTTCGATAAAAACAAGGCTGAAATAATAAAAAAAGCAACAATAGCTATCCTTATATTTCGATGGGTATCTAAAAAAGGAGGCTCGAGAAGGGTCTTGTAAACGCCCCGACAACATTCATTCATGGCATTCATTTATGTTCTGCGCTCGCTATTTAAAAGGACAAGTTAAATAGTTTAGTTAGTTTATATTCATGTGATTCAATCGACAGAAGAAGTCAGCTGTAGTATTACTAATTGTTTGTAAACAGTGAATTTATTTGGTAAATAAAGACGTCGAAGGTGAAACTGAATATTTGTGTACATTTGATTTGAACCCACATAATCTGTTGCAATTTGGTGCCAGCGTGTGGGATTAACTAAATTGATTTATGGCTACAACTCGAAGTATAGCAGAAATGGACGAGACTACGAAAAAATTTTCAAATAGGTTACTGATAAAGTAGACGAAAAAATAACTCACATCCCGGAAAAACGTGACAACAAGGAGAAACTACTTCAAGAGGAAATCCAACAAAGATTAGTGAAATATTTTGATAAAAAACGTACAGCAGAATTAGAGAACCTTGTAACTAATATAGATGAAAACCAACAAAACCTTGTTTCTGCGATGAAAAGTGAACAACAGAATTTAATTGAAAGGTTATATTCAAAATTTGAAGAAAAACAAGAACAAACTGAATTGAAGAGACAGAACGAATTTAAAGTAATTGAGCAAAAACAAGAGCTTATCTACTAAATTGCAGAGACAGAATGAATTTGAAATATTTGATGAAAAACAAAAACAAACTGAATTAAAGAGAGAGACAGATGAATTAAAAAGACAGCAGCAATGTGAACATTTAATGCAAATAGTAACGCAGGTCAATAAAGCAGTTAATCAGAGAATGCAAATAGTCGAGTCAGACTTAAAAGGGATAAACGATGACATTAATATTCTAAAAAATACCGTGAATACTCTTGGAACCAAAGTAGTAGACATCGATTCCATCCAAACCAGGTAAAAGTTGAAATCAGTTCAATTAAAAAAAAACAGTTCAAAGTGAAGTACAAGACAAGACTTGCAGGGAGGGAAATACCAGAACACCGTGAGTACCAAAGGTTCCTTTAACAAACCACCCATGTACAAACTGCAATTTGACAACCAGGAAAAATCTACCTCTCTGGTAATTTCTTTCAGAGGTCCGACGTTAGTGCTCTTCCCAAGCATTCCAGTGGATGAACAAGATCATCGCAATCCTAGATAAAAGATACGGCAGTCAATTCTTGAGGCAAGTTTACCAAGTGCAACTTAGTGATAAAAAACACAAAAATCTGGAATAAGTCTTCAGGAATCCAAAGCAGAGATTAGACGTTTAGTTCACTTGTCCTACCCAGACCTACCAGAACAAACTAAAGATCAATTTGACACACAGAGTTTCATAAACGGTATCAGAGATGTTGAAGAACAAAGAAATCTAAGACTTAGTGGCATCAAGAAAAGTATTGAAGCTTTGCTCCGGGCTTTCTAGGTAGAGGCCGTCATAAACATGTCCAAGCCGAGGGTACGAGCAGTTTCCTTCAGCCAGAAGGAGTCAGCGTCGCGTCGGGGAAGCCAACAAAACAACCTCACCAATCAGGGAAACTCCGATCTGTCAGCAGAAGGGAGCGAATACCGACATGACACCATCAATGGCCCAGAAATTACCATCACCTCATTGCCAGTTCCAGAGTTTTGAGGTCATTGGAAATTCTTCCAACTAACAACCACATTCATTTAAGAACAGTCACCGGCGCGTCCATGTCAATACAGGGTGAGGTAGATTTGGTGCTACAGATAGGAGACAACATAATCCGGTATAGGGTCCTAGTAGCAGAGATTGAGAACGATTTTATACTGGGTATGGACCTAATCAGCCAGCATGGGTCCATGTTCAACCCGAGATATGATGTTCTTCGATTTCTTAATGAGGAATTTGTTTGACACTGCCCGTCAACAGCTCAGCGTCCTCGACCAGAATTCCCTGTCGAAAGAAACAAATTATTCTTGGGCAGCTAGAGAGTAATCCTGGAAGTTGCGTAGAAATGGTGGAGCCCTTACATTCAGCTCATGACTACTTAATGGGACGGCCTATAGTTAAAACAGGACGGGTCAGAACAATTAGAGTCTTGAATATGTCCATCAACGACATCCGAATTACCAATGCTCAAGAAATAGCTTGTTTCGAGCCAGCAGGCACCATTATCAATCATCAAGCGTATCAGAGATCGGTGAAGGAGACAGGGCCCAGTAAAGAGTTTCTAAAACAATTCACCGACCATTTGACACACCTTACACCAGAGGAACAGCAGAAAGCGAAGCCATTAATCTCAAATTACTGGCAAATTTTTTGATAGTCAAGATGTTACTACTGGTCGTACAAACATCATACAGCACCGTATAGATACTGGTAAGGCTCAACCCATCGGCATACCACCAAGGCATTGTTAGGGCAACAACAGGCAGTCGAGGAAAACATTGAGTCCATGTTACAAAATGGAGTTAATTGAACCATCCATCAGCCCATGGTCTGCTCCCGTTGTTTTAGTGAAAAAGAAGGATGGAACCAACCATTTTTGCGTTCACTACCGAACATTGAACGATGAAGAAAAAAAAAATTTCAACTGATATATCAAGTGTAATTTTACAGGGTTTTCCATATATAGGATAGGGAGAACTAAATAGATTTAAAAAATCTTGAAAAAAAGGTATATTAGGTGGCCTGTAAGTAGTTGCATATATACAATGTTGAATAAGGGGGAAGGTATACGGGGTGGTTCAAAAAGATACATTGAGTGGACCATAAACAGTTGTATATACCGGGTGGTTGAAAAACGGGTGGAGTTGTGAATTATATTTATAAGGGCGGATAAGAAAATGTTATATTGTTAGGGTCATAAGTAGTTGCATATACAATGTGGGTGAAATAAGGGTAAAATAGAATTAGATTTATACAGGGTGGATAAAAAAATATGTTATGTAAGCAGTTAGGATATTTGAATTTTCTTGAGCTATTATTATAATTATGAAATGGGTTGAAAAAAATGTTAAAAGTAGTTGTTGATACAGGGTGGTTGAAATATAAGATGGAATGGAATTATAGTTTATAGGGTGATTAAAAAAATGTTTTATATCCACAAGTAGTTCACAAGTTCACAAGTAGCACATATAGGATGTTTGAAACATGTAGCATAGTATAATTACAGCTAAACATGTGGGTTTAAAATATATTATAATAGAATGTTATGAACTGCAAGCTTGTTGTTGAAGTATAGGGTGGGGTAGAATAATAATTATACAGTGTGGGTAAAAAAAGTTAGGTTAGAGGAATGAAATATGGGGCCATGTCAAGTTATAGTTACACAGTGTGATTCGAACAAGGTTAGAAAAAGTTGCAAATGAAGGGTGATTTAAATGAAGTGTGGAGAGATCTTATACTTTATACTGTGGTTCAAAAAATATGAGGAAATATTGTGAAATAGCGTAGCTCATAATCAGTTGCACAGATAGAGTATTTGAAACATAGGGAGGATTAGAGTTAAGTAGTTGAGTATTTAAAAAAATGTTACATAGGCTGCCCAATAAGCAGTTTCAGTTTTGGAAAGTGATGGATTTATATTTATACAGGATGGAACAAAAAAACTACACTGGGTGGCCGAGAGTAGTTGTGCATACAAGGTGCTTGAAATAGAGGGTGAAGTAAAAGTAGTTTAACAGTGTGGATAAAAAATTGTATGAAAAATGTTCTAGAATAGAACATGAGCTGTGTTGCATATATGCAATGTCTGAAACATGGGGTGAAATAAAATTATAGTTATACACTGTGATTAAAATAATGTTAATAGAATTTGCATATAATGGGTGGTTGACATATAAGGTGGAGAGAAATTATATTTTCCAAGGTGGTTAAAAAATGTCAGAAAAATTGTTATTTAGCGTAGTCCATAAGCAGTAGCATAGATAAGATAGTTGAAATATAGAGGGGATCAGAATTATAGTTAAGGGTTTAAAAAATGTTACAGGTATATGGTGACCCCTAAGCAAGATGCATATACAACGTGGTTGAAATGTTTTGTTGTTAGATAGGGTGACCATATAAAGTTGCGGTTTGGGTAAAATATATTGGGGATTGGTGGTTTTATAGTGGTACAAAAAAGTAATATTGGGTGGCCTGTAAGTATAAGTATAAAGTAGACCATGAACAGTTGCATCCTGATATATGGAATACCTGACATATAGGGCGAAATTATAGTCATTAATTGTGTTTAACATAATGTTAAGCATATAAAGGATGGCTAAATTATAGGGCGGAGGGAAATTATATTTTACGAAGTAGCTCAAAAATTATCAGAAATAATTCTTATATAACGTAAAGGTTGGAGTAGAATTATAGTTGGTTAATTTCAAAATGTTATATTGGTTAACAAATAAACAGAAGCTTATATAAGATGGTTGCACTATAGGGTGAAGCAGAGTTACAGTTATGCAAGGTGGTTCCAAAAAAAAAGTTAAATATAATTATTATATACGGTGGCCCATGAGTGCTTGCAGTTTCGGTGAAATTATTAGGGATTGGTAGATTTATTGTTATATAAGGTGATTCAACAAAGTTAGAAAAAATTGTTATATTGAATAGCCTATATATTTCATAAGTAATTTTTTTGCAAAGAATTCTACATTCCATACGCGGGTGAAACCGCGGGTAACGGCTAGTGTTTTATAAATTTGTAGTTTGTTTTTCGAATCTGGCTGCTTTTCAATTCAATGTTCTATTTCAAAATTTTTGTTAATTTGCTTCCAATATTTTGTGCTTGCCTTTTAAAATTATTGGAATTATTTCAGTTTATTTCATAAATTTGTAGTTTGTTTTATGAATCGAACACTTTGTCTGCCTTTCAACTCAATGTTCTATTTCCAAATTTTTTTTTTCTTCCAATATTTTGTGTCTGCCTTTCAAAATTATTAGAGTGTTTAGATTCATTATAAATTTGCAGTATACTCTTTGTCGAATCAAGTATTTTCTGTCTGCTTTTTTTTTAAGTTTTCAATGTTCTATTTCAAAATTTTTGTCAATTTGCTTCTAATATTTTGCCTTTCAAAAATTTTAGATATTATTAGAGTTTGTTTATAAGTTTGTAGTATGTTCTTTTTCGATTCGAGTATTTTCTCTCTGCTTAAAATTTCTGGTTTTCTGTTGTCTCTATTATTACCGTTTATTCACTTCAGTTAGCTACATGATTTAAATCCATTGTATTAACCTTTATTTTTATTTGATCGTGTTCAGGAAGTATATTTCAAGGATTATATAGTATTTACTTATCGACCTCGCACATACTCTATCATTATTTCATTTCCAGGCTTAATATATTACATTATGATAGTAGTTTCTCAACTCACTCCTAATTCGAAACATATCCTTAGGTGAATGGTGATGAATATATGACTATAAAAGTAGTTTTTCATACTAGAGAATACATTAGTCTTATAGTTTCACTCAGTGAGTCAAGACGTACATATTAACTAAAACAGTGATTTCAAATTTTATTAGTTTATTTCACTCTCTTATAGAAACTATGGTTCTCTTTGCAGTGGTGAAGAGTATTCTCTTTCCAGTAACTGCTCTATTGATGAATCTGGGGGAGAAATTTGATGGATCCAGCGCAGAAGATGTACTTTGGCAATGTACCAAGGCGATCCGACATCTCCATCATCAAATAAATAAAGCGTCAACAGGCAACATTAGCCAACATTAAGACTTTCTGAACCCAAATAAAATATTTGCGGGAGAAAGGATCTGGAGTTGGATCATCGCGTAAAGAAAAGCCTAGTGAGAGATTGCAATGGTTTGTTTGTATACCTGTATTTAAGAGGCGTGTCAGGACTGGTGTAATAGCCAATCTCAAGCATAAGAATATTTAAGCTTTTTTTTCCGACTGCAAATAACTTTTCATGAGGCGTATTCAAAATGTTTTGAAGACTTAAGAGGCCGTGAAAATGAATACCGTGTTTGCCGCTGAATTTGAGATGTCTAAGGCAGAACAAGTGGTCTCGGAAATCAAGTATTTCAACACATCAAACGCTACTATACTGAAAGATACCGATTTAAATGAGTGGTGGGACGAACAACTATTTATGAAAGATATTGACCAATTTTCAGAAGGTTCAAGTGCTTGGACTTTAGTGAGAATCCATAACTTGGGTGTAAACATTAACAAGTATACTCCTCAACTTGGGTGATCTTATATTGATCTACCCGGTGAAATAAAGAGGAAGCATGCTTGCATCAATGTTAAGAACGAAGATAATTCTGTTTTGCATGGAGCATTGTGTCCGCCCTTTATCCTGTAGAAAAACATCCACAACGAACTGCTAAGTACCCTCACTACACACAGGTGCTGAATCTCAAAGGCATCCAGGTTCCGATGACAACACCACAAATCCCACGATTTGAGAAACAAAACAACATCTCAGTCAATGTATACATACTGAAGAAGTCTAAAAAAATTTATGGTACTACCAACATATCTCACTAAAGATAAACGGGATCGTCATGTAAACCTTCTGCTGATTCAGGACCGATACGATAAAGATGCTTCAACTCCTGTAAATTATCATTTTGTATGGATCAAAGATTTGTCCAGACTGGTATATTCTCAACTCAGTAAAGACAAGCATAAAAAATACTTTTGTGACCGCTGCCTGCATTATTTTTTTCCGAAGACAAACTTAATATTCATATGGAGGACTGTAGTATGCTGAACAAATGTAGGGTGAGATTACCAGAAGATACCAACAAGATTTTAAAGTTTAGAAACTTTAAAAACAAAGAGAGATCTCCATTCATTATTTATGCTGATTTGGAAAGTGTCCTGAAGCCTCTCAATGATAAAACCAGATATCAAGAGCACATCCCTTCAGCTATAGGATAGTACCGGAAGTGTTCTTATGACGATTTATTATCTTTCTACAGCTCCTATAGAGGGTCATCCTGCATGGACTGGTTTGCTAAAGAAATGCGACGGCTATCAGAAGATCTAAACACCATTTTTCTCTGTCCTTACGACATCGATCCACTTTCAGATGAAGAGCAGCACCATTATGATACAGCCACTCATTGTCATATCTGCGAGAAACCGTTCACTCATATTAATTATAAAGACACTCATATAGTACCCGTTGTTTTTCACAACTTGTCGGGATACGATAGCCACTTCATTATCAATCAAATTGCGCAGTGTGCTGAAGGAAAGATAGATATACTTCCTAATACTAAGGAAAAGTACATCTCATTCACCAAGCATTTCAACGACTAATTAATTAAATTCCGATTCATCTATTTATTTAGATTTCTTGCTACAAAACTTGACACTCTTGCTTCATCATTACCACAGTTTCCTGAAATACGTTCACAATTTTCCGGTTTACCTGATGGACAGTTCAGTTTACTAACTAAAACGGGGGTATCCTGCTATGAATATATTTTGAAAAATTTTCTAATGAATCTTTACCAAGTCAGGATACATTTTACAACAAACTGGAGATACTGATGAGCAATACGCCCATGCAAGACGGGTCTGGTCTGAGTTTGGAATCAAAAACTTGGGTGAGTACACTGATTTATATATGAAGATTGATATTATGTTATTGGCTGATGTTTTTGAAAAGTTTCGAAACAGTAGTATTGAAAGCTATGGTCTAGATCCAGGCCATTATTTCACATTACCTTGTTATAAATGGGATTGTATGCTTTTCAAGACTAGAGAGGAATTGGAGCTGCTAACAGACATTGAACAACTATTATTTGTTGAAAAGAGAATCCGAGGGGGATTATCACAATGTTCGAAGAGACGGTGTGTTGCTAATAATATAAAAGCTTATGACACTACAAAGCCTGTAGTAACATTAAAATATTATGACTGCAATAACCAATATAGATTCGCAATGTCTCAGTATTCACCGCATGGAGGGTTTGAATGGGTTGACCCTAATATCGATATAAGTGATATTTCCGATGATTCACCTGAAGGGTACTTCTTTCAAGTCGATTTGGAGTATCCACAACACCTCCACGATGAACACAATGATCTGCCTTTCTGCCCGCAACATATGATTCCCCCCGGTTCCAAAAACAGAAAACTACTGGCTATTTGTACGATACATAAACATAAATACGTAATTCATTATAGAAATTTAAAACAATATGATCTTAAGCTCACAAAAATTCTTAGTGTTCTCAAATTTAATCAATCTGCTTGGCCTAAGTCATACATAGACTTAAACACCATGTTAAGGAGTCAAGCAAAGACAGAATTTGAAAAGAATTTATTCAAATTGATGAATAATGCCATATTTGGAAAATGTTTAGAGAATTTGAAAAAAAGGACCAATGTTCGACTGATTTCCAAATGGCACGGTAGATACTACTTAGAGGCAATGATATCCACACCAGAGTTCAAGTCTTGCACCATCTTCAATGAAAATTTAGTTGCAGTTGAGCTCTTTAATAAACCCATGTACGTAGACATGGCTGTTTTGGACTTGGCTAAAACAACAATACATGATTTCTATTATGGATATTTAAAGAAAGAATTCGGTGATGATGTCTCTGTAGCATATTCGGATACAGATAGCTTTTTCACGGAGATAAGGAATAGAGATGTTTACGAAAGAGTGAAAAGGGACTGATTTGGATTTGATACCTCAGAGTATCCTCCAGACAACAGATTCGGAATCCCTCTAGTAAATAAGAAAGTGCTCGGTATGTGGAAAGATGAGAATAATGGTAAAATATTGATAAATTTTATGGGGCTTAAATCTAAAATGTATACCAGCAAGTTGGATGAAGATATGATGCCTATGATGAAAGCTAAATGAGTAAAGAAATCCTCTCTTAAGACCAAAATTACCTTTGAGGATTATATTGAGTATCTGGAAAAACTAAAAACAAATCAGTCGAACAAAATCTCATCAAAGCCAATAAGTATACGGTATACTGAATTACTCAATAGAAAATTGCCCTAAGTCCAGAGGATGATAACCGATATCAGATTTGTGACTCATATGAAACATTAGCATGGGGTCATTATTCTATTATGGAAACTTAAACTCCTTTATACTTGAATACATTATAGCTATATCTATCGCAACCTCCTTATATCCAGCCTATGTGTGAACATGCTGGGTGAATTAATGAGCTATCTTTATTAAGTTAAAGGTCACTGCTCGTGCAACCCTATAGCATTCTTTGGCGAATTAAAGAACTATCTTTATTAATTGAAGGATCACTATTCTTGCAGCCTTATAGTATGATAACACAAAGAACTACTTTTATTGATTTAGATTAGATTTCACTGCTCATACTGTCATAAAGTGGTTATATAGGCCTACGGGGATGTTCCACTATAAAAAGAACAAGCGCGCCTTTAGTTCAGCCTCCTGGGCGGTGTGGAATAGAACTCTTTAAAGTTAGTATAGTCACACATTTGTTTTCTCTTAGGTTGCGTGATTTTCTTCGACAACCACATCACATTCTTGATAGTAGCCCTCGACCTCCGATCAGAGGCTTATCAGAGAATCATATGTAAGACATTGTTTCCACTTCTTTATAAACATAAATTACATATACTGATGGTTAGCAGGTATGCTGATAAACCAACCAGTGAGAGGGCAGCTTATGACGTCATGGAAAAAGGGGATCAGGTCTTGATCTATTTCTGAAAATTTCTACATGGGTGAGTTGTTCCTTTTATCGTTATGATAGCTATTATACATATGAAACAAATCCCGCTGAGAAAACTTTTAAATCTTTAGTTAGGACTATTCTTTATAAACATATGTCAAACAAACCAATGAGAGTGCGGATTATGATGTCACAGAGAAGGTACAGTTTACCGAACCTCCTTATCAGACTACCGATCTTTTTCTTGAATATATGAAGCTGGAGAGATAACAATGTTCGCTGTAGCGTTCTAATCGGAAGTACTTAATAATAATAATAATTTTTTTTCAAAATAAAATACCATTTGGTGGCCTGTTTGTCGATTACAGAGTTATTTGTAATTCAAGAAAATAATTGTTAAAGGGTGGGTAATTGGTTGTATTTTAAAATTAATTAATTGAGGTATATTTTAAAATCCTTTTCAAACCTAGAGTGTGTTCCCGTTAAATATGACGAAGCTAGTGCAAATACCATATAATTTTGTACAGTGTGTGTTCACAATGCCCGTCGATCAAATAATGACATTTTCAAATCAGTTTTTCTCATATTTTTCAATTGGAACACCTTGTATTTCTTGTACTATTATCCCTTTAGTTTAATTTATTTTAATACTAATACGTTTAGACTTGTTTTTAATAGTTTTACAAGAAATCGCGATTCAAAGCATTAATGTATTTATTTTAGGTATTATACATTTACTGAAACATTAACGGTAGAAGCATAGTTCTTAGATGTTAATTATTATTTGTTAATGATTTTTTTGATGAATTTAAAATTATTATTAACAGATCATCATATCAAAAGAAACCTATATAAAAAATGAAAGGAAACCTCAAAGCAACTCACTTAGTTATAGCGAGTTTAAATAAGACCATCGATTTACACCCACACTTTTAGTATGAAGGAACTGCCCACTCGAGTTGGATGAAGTATCAAGTATTGAAGGTTAATATTCCTAAAGTTATTATGATTGTAAAGATATGGCATTTTAGCTGAATATTTAAAACTAAACCACAGAAAATATTAGGGAGGGGCATTAGATACTACTAACCTAATACCTTTTCCTAATTTAATAAATAAAGTTAACCTAATATCTTATTCTAAATTATTCTATATACATATTGCTATATATTATTTTCTTATTTACCTTTGACTATCGTAAGACCTAAGCTAACGTAATGAATGTTCAAACTGGCTTTCATTGTGAGTAACTCATAATTGAAACTATTTTGCAAACGAGCGTCTTACAGAATTTAGAACATCTAGTGTAATACGATGAAAGGCCTCTCTTATTCTAACCCTTACGTCTTCCCGAGGCGTGACAGATAACCAGTATACCTCTGACTTAACACTTTCTCACAAAAACAATAATCCATGGGTGTCAGGTATGGTGAACTTACTATACACGCTATTGGAACCAATAATTTTAATCAATTGTCAACCAATTACTTAATATTATAATAAGTTGTAAAATTGTCATTAATAAATGGGCACACATTCCCGCTAAATTGGGATATCGCATCACCTAATTATCTAATTGCAGCCATATTCAGTCTTGTAGAAGATTCTCAATATAACGTTGAAACTCAATTTGTAAAAAACTAAGGACACCTTTGCTGTTATATTCTATCGAAGTCGTGTGGTGGCCGGGTTAGAATAGCAAATATAGAGATTTGGAATTTCAAATAAAGACTCAGTGGAACACGACCAACACACGAACTGAACCAATTGTTATGTCAACAAAAGGGCTAGTCCCAAAACATCTATTAAACAATTTAAAATACCTCGGTCTGGACGAACATCTTTACAAACAAATGCAAAAAGCCGTCTTGTTAGGGACAGCCCGGACGGTCAGGAAATTAATGGGAAACTGCCGTCACGACTCCAACCACGGGCCTGAAAACCTGGCAAGGGCTCCCACATAGTTAAACCCTTTTGATATCTAGGATATCTGGGGTTTAGTGAATTTTCCCCTAAAGGCACTCTTAGAGGGAGTGTGATGCCATACATTGTATGGTCAAGTCGGATAATAATATTACCCTGTGTGGTGGTCGGGTTAGAATAACACCACGGTATCCACCGCCTAAAGGGGCAGCTGCCCGCTGACCTATTACCTAGCTTTCTTTCCTTCTCCAGAACCCGCACGGGATGTTCTGGTTTAAATCATTTCATCTGGGAAGTGACAACCCCACGGGTCCGAGTTACCTGGGTCACCAGAGTCAATTGGTGACACCACCCATGAAAATGGAGCTACGGAATAGATGCCTCGGAAAAGAGCCGCTGCCTGGGGATCGCCAGGGCATGTCTGGAGCCGGCGCTGGACATGACAGCATGCGGGACGTCGGTGGCAGGGTGCTGAGGAGGCGGGCCCCTGCCGTCCAAAGAGCTACAGCCCAAGAACCAGAAGAACCACAAGAACCACAACCAATACAGTCACAACAACAACGTGACTATCCCCAACGGAGTCAAATGAGAACGAGAACTCCACCCGCAGAAAGTGTTGCGCAGGATCAACAGCCAGCGCTCACTCAAGCGGGACTGAAAAGACAGCGCATGAAATGGACTGGCGCCATGAATGAATTTATAATGCGCACGTTTTACAGAATTACGAACCTTGGCCAGGACAAGACTGGATATCGCCAAATACTCTATCAAGAGTTCTGTCGTGAGTACCCAGAGCTTCAAGTTACTGAACAGAGAGTCGCAGATCAATATCGTGTCATCTTGAGAAATGGCCTTATTTCGCCTGAACAACTAGACACAATAAAGTGCGAAGTGGAGCGCGAACTATTTGGTCGAAATACAATCGATCCAGACCCTAAAACACCTTTGGCACAAAGAGCGGACGAGACTCAAGAACTACAGCAAGAACAGCCAACCAACGCTGACCTGCTTGAGAAGATCCAAGCAGAAATGGAAGGAGCTCTTAGAGAGTATAGTGGAACAGATCCACTGACTAGACCAGCTCTTCCCAAACTAAGATCATCTAAGAAACTGGGTATCGTCTTGCAGGCTATGAACAAATTTATCTTGCCAACCTATGTTTTAGGTGCTAATACGTTAGAGTCGCTACACACAATCATCTACTGTGCTGCAACTTCCATCTGCAGAATAATTGAGGTCGCAGTAAGACCAAAGCAAGACCCTCCCCAATTTAGACAAACCCCTCGAATACCACCTTGGCAAAGAAAACTTGAAGGGAAAATCAATTCTCTTCGGAAAGACGTTGGAAGACTGACCGAGTACCAACGAGGAGTCAGGAACAACATAATAGAAAGGCTTGTCAAGACTATCATGGACAATAACCGAATACACTCCCAGTGGGATGGAGAAAACATCACATCTCAGCAGTGTCTGGACAGTCTACGACAAAAGCTCTCCGTCTACACAAGTCGATTGAGAAGGTACAAAACCAGTAACCAACGGAAACTAGACAACACTCTCTTCCGACAATCAGAAAAAGGGTTTTATAGAAAACTTAACAACAACAATAATAATGAAGCCCCTAGTTACCCCAGTAAAACAGACATCGAGGAATTCTGGAAAACACAGCTTTCCACAACAATCTCCTATAACTCCAGAGCCAGCTGGATTAATGAGGAGGAGGCTGCATCTCAGAACTGTGAGGCCATGCAACACCAACCATTTACAACGGAAGATACATCCAACATAATGAAGAACCTCCATAACTGGAAAGCACCAGGACCAGATGGTGTGCAAAATTACTGGATAAAGAAACTGTACGCAACCCACGAAACACTAACAGCCCTTATAAATGACGTAATTGCCCACCCACACAAGATGCCTAGTTTCCTTACGCATGGTGCTACATACCTCTTACCAAAGGACAACCTATGTGCACTGGACCCAGCAAAGTACCGACCAATCACTTGCCTTCCAACCTTATACAAACTCATAACATCGTGCATTAATCATCGCATTTTCAAACATTGTGAACTGAACAACATAATTACTCAACAACAAAAGGGATGCGCGAAAAATTCGATGGGTTGCAAAGAACAACTGATAATTGATTCCGTTGTCTGCAATCAAGCCCACGCCAAACGACGAAATCTCTACATGGCATATGTGGACTACAAAAAGGCCTTTGATTCAGTTCCACATGATTGGCTCATTAAGGTGCTGAAACTCTATAAAGTGAATAATTGTATTATTAACTTTTTAGAACATGCCATGGCCACCTGGCAAACCAAAATCTCACTGAATGAAGCCAACTGTTCGATACAAACTGACCCTATTCCAATCAGAAGGGGTATATTCCAGGGAGACTCTCTTAGCCCGCTGTGGTTCTGCCTTGCCATGAACCCTCTCAAACAAACTGAACTCAACTAATTTTGGATTCAGTCTCAAACACAACAACGTACAAGCATTAAAGATAAACCATTTGTTATACATGGACGACTTAAAGTTGATGGCAGCTACAAAACAACAGCTGCATGATATGCTTAAAATAGTAGAAGGGTTCTCTAGTGACATCCATATGAAATTTGGCCTAGACAAATGCCGAATTATTAATATAGTTAAAGGCAAAATACAGCAGGGGCACTTCGAAATGGGAGATGGCACCTCAATTAAATCTATGGGGGAAGGTCATACTTATAAATACCTTGGAATAAAGCAAGCTCAACGTATTGATCACATGACTATGAAAAAGGACCTAACAGCAGAGTTTTATAGAAGGGTAAGACGACTGTTGAAAACGAAACTAAACAGTAAAAATCTGTTTCAGGCTATTAACACCTATGCGTGTTCAGTGCTCAGTTACTCTTTCGGTATAGTTAATTGGCGCAAGACTGGCATTGAACAATTACAACGAAAAGTTCGAGTTTTACTAACAAAAGCTCAAAATCACCATCCAAAGAGCTCTGTCGAACGTACAACTTTGCCACGGTATGAAGGAGGAAGAGGATTGACAGATCTAAGTAAACTATTAGATCAACAAATTTCTATTTTGCGTAGTCATTTCTAGAAACTCGCCAGGTTGATGACTCAACACCAATGCGACTGACACAACAACATGTCCAATTACACCACCAGACCACAGAACAGAAACTGCTGAAATGGAAAGAGAAGCCCCTTCATGGAAGACATATAAATGACATCAACCAAGATTATGTCGACAGTGCAGCGTCGAACTACTGGTTGATCTCTGGTCATATGTTCCCTGAAACGGAAGGCTTTATATTGGCAATCCAAGATCAAGTAATTCCAACTAAGAACTACCTAAAGTACATCGTTAAAGACCCTTCCATTAACAACTGAATACAAAGAACGACACGATGCTGTGGCAAAAATATTTCACCAGGAACTAGCACTGAAACTTGAATTATCCCGGTCGGTAAGATTACTATACTGTAAATACAAACCAGAATCTGTTTTAGAAAATAACAACTACAAGCTGTACTGGGACCGCACGATACTGACCGATCGGTCTGTTGCTCACAATAGACCATATATAGTTTTGGTAGATAAAGTCTCTCGGAAAACAACTTTAATTGACATAGCAATTCCCAACAACAATAATATAAATATCAAGCAGGCTGAGAAAATAACCAAATATAGAGATTTGGAATTTCAAATAAAGACTCAGTGGAACATGAACAACACACGAACTGTACCAATTGTTATGTCAACAACAGGACTAGTCCCAAAACATCTATTAAACAATTTAAAATACCTCGGTCTGGACGAACATCTTTACAAACAAATGCAAAAAGCCGTCTTGTTAGGGACAGCCCGGACGGTCAGGAAATTCATGGGAAACTGCCGCCACGACTCCAACTATGGGTCTGAAAACCTGGCAAGGGCTCCCACAGAGCTAAACCCTTTTGATATCTAGGATAACTGGGGTTTAGTGAATTTTCCCCTAAAGGCACTCATGGAGTGTTTTAGAGGGAGTGTGATGCCATACATTGTATGGTCAAGTCGATAATAATATATTATATAAGTCATTTCCAGAAACCCGCAGAATTTTTCTGATCTACATAGAGTCATGTGCCAGGTTGATGACTCAACACCACTGCGACTGACACAACAACATGTCCAATTACACCACCAGACCACAGATCAGAAACTGCTGAAATGGAAAGAGAAGCCCCTTTATGGAAGACATATAAATGACGTCAACCAAGATTATGTCGACAGTGCAGCGTCGAACTACTGGTTGATCTCTGGTCATATGTTCCCTGAAACGGAAGGCTTTATATTGGCAATCCAAGATCAAGTAATTCCAACTAAGAACTACCTAAAGTACATCGTTAAAGACCCTTCCATTAACAACGATAGATGCAGGTACGGTTGCCAAACATCTGAATCTATCCAGCATATCACAGGAGGTTGTCAAGCGTTCGCTGCAACTGAATACAAAGAACGACAAGATGCTGTGGCAAAAATACTTCACCAGGAACTAGCACTGAAGCATGAATTATCACAGTCGGTAAGATTACCATACTATAAATATAAACCAGAAGCTGTTTTAAAAAACAACAACTACAAGCTGTACTGGGACCGCACGATACTGACCGATCGGTCTGTTGCTCACAATAGACCAGATATAGTTTTGGTAGATAAACTCTAAACTTTAATTGACATAGCAATTCCCAACAACAATATTATAAATATCAAGCAGGCTGAGAAAATAACCAAATATAGAGATTTGAAATTTCAAATAAAGACTCAGTGGAACATGAACAACACATGAACTGTACCAATTGTTATGTCAACAACAGGACTAGTCCCAAAACATCTATTAAACAACTTAAAATACCTCGGTCTGGACGAACATCTTTACAAACAAATGCAAAAAGCCGTCTTGTTAGGGACAGCCCGGACGGTCAGGAAATTTATGGGAAACTGCCGCCACGACTCCAACCACGGGCCTGAAAACCTGGCAAGGGCTCCCACAGAGCTAAACCCTTTTGATATCTAGGATATCTGGGGTTTAGTGAATTTTCCCCTAAAGACACTCATAGAGTGCCTTAGAGGGAGTGTGATGCCATACATTGTATGGTCACGTCGTATATACGACTTTATTGCACATTAAAAAGTACAAAGGCGAAGTTTAGCTATAGGCCATTCATACTTAACCATTTCTAAAACTAACTACTAACTAAATTTATATATATACATATATATGTATCCTGCATGCATATTCTGGGACCAGTTGTCCGCATAAGTGTATGAACACATACATACACATATACATATACATAGAAATATACATACATATATACACAATTATATACACATACATCATTTTTCAGGTGCCTTTTTCCACTATAACAAAAGTTAATATACCTAAATATAAAAACTTAATTATATAAACGTTGTATAAAAATAAAGAATTTATCAGATTAACACGAGCTATCAGATATTAGTAAATCTTTTTTTAAACTGATTCTGAATGATTTGTTGAATATACGGTGTTTTAGAGTAATATTCATGGAATTAAATAGTTTCACAGCATTAAGAGAAAATGACCGCCGATATAGGGAAGTTTGATGTTGGGGCATTCTAAGTGAATCTTTATGTCTTGTGTTCACCTGATGTATATCGTTCAATTGAACTAGTCTTCTCGAAAGGTATAGAGGTGCTGAGGATTCCATAACTCGTTTTAAAAAACAAATGAAGTTGTATTTAAACATTGATTCAGTTCTTAGCCATTTTAATTCCACTATGATTGGGGAAACATGATCATATCTCCTTAAGTTTGCCACAAGCCTACAGCAACTGTTTTGAATTCTGTATTTTGTAATTTGATCTAGGCATGGGAAATATATAATGTTGCAGGATGATAACTTTGACAAAATGAAAGTTTCACAGAAATCTCTTTTTCATATTTTTCGTCATAAGATGTCGGCTAACATAAAGAAGTTTCAGTCTGTAGTAACAGCACTTGATTAGTTCAGTAGAGTGTTCGATGAATCTAAGGTTTACATCGACGGTTAGTCCTAAATTTTTTGCAGTTGCAGTAAATTGGATTGTTTCATTTACGACTGTTATTTTTAGGTTTGAAGAAAGAAATTCCCGCTTTTTCTTGGAACAAAATAATAGTGACTTTGTTTTTGAACAATTTATTTTGAGCCCATGTTTCAATGCATTCTTTATTAATTGATATTGAAGCTCTTTCATACTCTTGTGGATGAAAGCTATGGTAAATTTGGGTGTCATCAGCAAAACATTGGATGTTACATTCAGTTATGATGTTAGGTAGATCTATGGTGTAAATTAGGTAAAGAACCGGACCTAATACGGAGCCTTGTGGTATTCCTGAAGAAATAGACTTTGTAGACGAGATGTTGTTTCATAGCCTTACCAATTGTTTCCTTTCCTTCAAGTAACATTCTAACCATCTCAAAGACAGGATGTCAAATCCTATATATTTACATTTGCTGATTAAGAGATCATGGTTGATGGTGTCAAATGCCTTGCTGAAGTCCACCAAAGTTAAAACACTAGCCAATCCTCTATCACTTGCTGTAATGATGTCATCAGTGATACGGTACAGAGCTGTAGTTGTGCTATGCCCTTTCTTAAAGCCAGACTGATATTCGGAGAGTAGGTCATTGCTTTTTAAGTATGTATTCACTTGAGAATATATTACCTTTTCCAAAATTTTAGAAAACAGTGGAAGTAGACTGATAGGCCTTAAATCACTTACATCTTTAGGATTAGGTACCTTAGGAAGTGGCACAATCACAGCTGTTTTCCAGCAGTTTGGGAAATAGCCACACTCAAGACAGCTATTTACTATATGAAGTATATAGATATAAACAATGGGAAAACATAGGTTCACAATATGAAGTGATATTCCGTCAATACCGCTAGCATTAGATTTAAAACTACGTATTACTTTAGTAAGTTCATAAATATCGATTAGTTTTAACTGAAACTCGCAGTTGTTCTTTATTTTGTTGTTTTGATAGAAGTTTGAATATTGCAAGCAATCCGAATTGTTATCTGTATATACACTTGAGAAGAAGTTATTTACTTTATTCACATCCAGAAGATGTTCAGAAATATAGGTTGATTTACTTTCTTGGATTTTGAAGTCTTTTAAAGCTTTATAAAATTTAGATGAATTCTGCTGTTGATACAAGAGTTTCAAATATGCAGCTTTCTCTCTGCGGACAGATGCTTTAGCAAAATTTCTCATTTCTTTATAATGAGCACTATTATTTTGAGGAGGATACTTTTTAAGTCTTGCTAGGGCTTTGTTTCGTTCCTTTAAAATAAGCTTAAGGTTTTCTGTTAACCATGGCGCTGGAGTTTGCCTACTCTAACTGTTTTGATAGGGGCATGGTTGTATATTATTCTTAACAAATTTTCTGTCAGGAAACTAACTTTTTTGTCATTGCAACGAATATAAAGAATATTTGACCAATCATAAGAAGAAACTTCTTGATGGAATAGTTCAACATTGAAATTCTTGAAATCTCGAAATGTAACTTGCTTAATTGTTCTTTTGAATGTTTCCAAAGAAATTTTACAATACACTGCCATGTGATCACTGATCGTATCAGCATTATAGGTTCCTACATCTGGACATATATTGACACAGCTTACGAAAATGGGATCTAATAAATTAGCAGTGCTCGCAGTTATACGCGTAGGTTCTTTTAAAATCTGGTCTAGACCGTATGACTGGAAACAATTCGTTGTTCTATTTGGACTTAGAAAGTTAATATTGAAGTCACCCATTACGATTATATTATCGTATGTGGGTGTTACATGGGATAACACATCGTCGATTATACTTAGGAAGGATTCTATGCTACTATTTTTGCAGCTGAAAAGCAGTTTCTTACGAAAACCCCGACACCGCCTCCTCTGGTACCCCTATCAAAGCGATGAAATGAGAAATCATCAACGCTTATCAAGTGAGAAGGAGTAGAATGAGACAACCAAGTTTCAGTTACCGCCAACACATCATATTCTTTACTTGTAATTAAGTAAGATAAATCCATTATAGAAGGTAATAAAGATCTTGTGTTTAAATGATCGACCTTCAACAAATTATTCCCTGTGTTAACCATAATTAATTCTACTATTTAATATACTGACTTACAATCTTTACTGAGGTGCCCATAGCCGCAGCACTTAAGGCATTTCTTGATACGAAGATGGTCTATCACTTTTGATTTTTTCCAGCCAATGAAGAGATAACCGCTTCTCAGAATGTTAGTTCTTAGAGCGGGCGAGACTTCAATTATAAGATTAATATCGTTGTAGTAATTAAGTTTTGTAACCAGCTTGATATCTTCCTCCGAACCAGCTAAATTATTAAGAGTGACAATATTTCTAATGATATTTGTCCAGCCCATCTAAGTCAACAGATTTGATCAGGAGTCTTGGATTTAGCCTTTTTGTTTCAGAAATGTCATATTTAGAACCTAGGGTAGTGGAGACACTTTTTTTAAAAGCTTCCAGGGAACTTTTATTATTACATTGGACAGTTATTCCTTTCTTCGTTTCTCTTATATTATTAACACAGAATTTCGAATTTTCAGGATTAACAGATCTTTTCACATCAAGATAAAATATCTTTGCTGGTAAGATATTTATTTGGAGCCGTTATAAAGACGGTTATTGCATCACGTTGATTTTCTGATTTGGCGACATCGCTATACTTCCGTTGGCCTGTGACGGTGCTCTGCTGAAAATTATTGTTATTCCCAAGTTGAGGATGTGCACCATGATTTGGCAGATTGTTCAGAATATTTTTTTGTAATTGATTTGTATATTCAAGATCTGCTATAAGCTTATCAGCAAGCAGTTTTTCCTTCTTAAAGCACTCCACTTCTTTGTGCATAATAGAACTTTCAAATTGTAATTCCCGAAGATTTGCAGACAACTTATACTTGCATTCATCACAGAACCAAAATACGTTATCGGATTCACTAATAATTCTTATCCAGGAATCTTTCATTTGGACGCACCCTGTATGATATTTTTGTTTGCACAGACCGCATTTTATTGACTTGGTTGTAACTATGAAATTGTCTTTGCAAATTACACATACATCAACATCAGGAGCCATCTAGAAGATTATAACCCACTAGTCTGCTGTGCAGTTGAGCCGGCACTAGTGAGAAAGGTGACAAAAACTATCTTTTTGTTTTAAGGAATTTGGTTATAAATCGATCTAAACAGAGCAATTTAAACACTGTGAAACTATTTATCCGGTTTCACTAATATCAGCATGAATGTAGTAAACACTATTGTATTTGAAATTTTACTCAAAAGTAATAAAAATGCGCACTTTACTAAGTTTTGGAGATTTTAATCACTAGCATGGTAAATTTTAACTCACGGTTCAACTCCACTCCACTCTATTAGTATGGTAGTAAAACAGTGTCATGTATGTAAAATTTTATTTCAAAGCAACATATATTATGATACATTAGCGCCGAGGTATTTTCGTATATTTCCTTGGGTTTCAAGTAAAATTCAGAATATTACAACCGTCCAGTCTCTACAATAATTCTATCATCTTGTAATGATCCTATCAATTAGGTTCTTTCTATCCCTGGACGCTCTTCATCACTACGAACCCTAGGACAAGTCTGCCATTTCAAAAGCACTGGTTGGTCCGTGACAGTTGTGACTGTGTCTAGTAGCGTTCTCCAGTGACAAATTCTCAGTGACAAAACTGACAATTGAATACTTTTTTGACTAGTAACTGTCTCTATGCAAGTTTTCGGCTAATACGAGTCCCGTTCCCATCATTTCTCGCATTCCTGATTTAAACAATCAACCATTTCTATTTGCAACGGCCCTGTTTCAACCATGTCTAGCATTTGTAATGGTCCTTCTTCAATGATTCAACAATTTCTAGCATTTGCAGTGACTCCAACTATTTCCAACGGATCCAGTCGTTTCTACGGTTCGTTCCAGTCTTTTCTACGGGCCGTTTCTAGCATTATTGTTCCTGTTTCCACCTTTTGAAATGGATCCAGCCATTTCTACCATTTCCATTTCAGGCATTCCTGTTCTAACCATCCTAACATTTTAAGACCCTAATCTCATGCAATCTGCTATAAGTTTTCAGCTAATACGGGCCCCATTCCCCACAATTTTCTCAAACATCCAACTTTTTATCATTCCAACAATCAGTTGCTGCTAACTTATTAAGCTAAGTAAATTAATTGGAGAATTGGATGATATTTAATTCACGGGTATTTTGTTTCAATATTTAGTAGTGGTTTCCTGTACAAATAGTGAACTGTTTGATAAATAAATTATTTCGAAGAGGATCTGTGTTGGAAATTGTATAATTAAAAATTTTTTAAATATATATTTTTATTTAATTGATATTGTGCATTCAACATTAACGTTGTTATAATTTCAAACATGTACAAGAATAACACAGAAAGTTTAGCATAGAATAAGGAAATTTCTGTGGTTGCATATATTTAATATATTAATCCTATGCAATCTGCTATAAGTTTTCAGCTAATACGAGTCCCATTCCCAACAATTTTCTCAACATTCCAACTTTTTATCATTCCGGCAATACTGCTGACTACCCTCCAGTCTTCAGATATCTCCATTCAAACATTCTCGTTTCTAGCATTCCTGTTTCTAGCATTCCTGTTCCATCGTTTCCGTTTCTAACATACTCGTTTCCAACATTCCTGTTCCAACCATCCAACTTCCTGTCATTTATATCAATCCCCCATTTGTAGCGTCCCTGTTCCAACGGTATTCTCAACGGTATTAATTTTTTATATCAATCACACCCTCTTTTTCTCGATACGTATTTTGGTATTACAAATCCTACGAACCGCTTTGTAGTCAACGGTTCAAAATCAGGCACATTTTTTTCTAATTCAGTCCTTCACACATCATCTACGTATTTATTTTTTACAATCACCAACACAGATTATCATTTCAATGCAGGCAAACCGCATCTACTTATCGGTTCTGAACAGCCAGCGATATTTTATAACATAATTTCCGTGTTAGGTTTTTGAGTTTAACACCATAATTGCATTGTTTCGTAAAAAACATTTATTTTTTATATCACACTGTGTGTATCTATAAGACAACATCCGGTCCTTGTGGTTTTGTTCGAATTCTATTATCTTTGTTATTGTCTTCGCTTAATAAAGAAATATATGTAATATCATTCCTATTACCAAATATTTGGAAACATTGGTTATTTAATATGGTATTTTCAAACATTTTTTTCAACGGCGCAACGCTACGTTCTCGCTGCCAGTTGCTTACAATTGTCAAATCTATTCCTTAACGGTAGATTTTTATATCCAGACCGTTCCCAGTTGCTACCGCTACCGTTCCGGACCGAAGCAATGACGTCACCACCCCTGCACCTCGACCACCGCTCCCGACCTCAACGACTCCACCCGACGACGCGTATCGACGCCTGACGCCAACCGACGGAAGTCCAGGGCCACCTCCCGCAAGTCCTGCGAGCTTGACCCCGCAGACCACCCGAAGGACGTCACACCAGCGAAGTGGGAGTGGAGAACCCAATTTAGGCGTTCTGGGACCTTACATTTATTTTTCGTCGATTTTGGGCTAGAACCTGTATAGCTTATCTACTAGTATGGATTATTTAAGTATGACTTAAGCAAATCGTAAAAAAAAAGAAATTCCAAGGCAATTTACTAGAGTAATTAAGAATAAATGATTGGTGAAGAAGGAGAAATGATCCTTAAAATGTTCAATGGTTGCGCAAACTTCTTAACGCACGCAAACACGTGCACATATGAAAATAGATGAGTATGATTATGCAGTTCCGACGACACCACACTTACACATGATCTTGAAATACCCATACAACGTAGTTTTCTGTGTAAGAAGCAGGGACCAGTTTATAGATTAAGAGTCCCTTCGTTTATTGAAACAATCAATAAATTATAGTAAATAAATATAACATTCTGTTAATATACAATACCAGCACATATTTGCTTTTCCTTCTAATAAACATTTCAATTTTCTATTTGCGTTATTTTAAATTAGAGACTTGACGTACGTCAGAACAGCACAAAAAGAGGAAGTTTGTGGATGGTAGAGACAAGCATGACAAACTAGCAAAAAAGATCAAGGTTACCAAGTTTATAGATGGTACAAACAAGGATGAGAAGCTTATATGGGGATTAAATTGAAAAAATGTCCAGCTGAAAGTATTAAATAACAAGTTCATAAAGTGACCAGAATGGCGCTGGTATTGAAGAGGTATAATGTGAATTGCTAAAAATAAAATAATATTAATGTTAAACCACAGTTTTTGTCTTTTTTTTTCAACCAAGGTATGTAAAATAAATATTTTTTCCAAAATATCTATGAGATATTCTAAAAATTCTTTTGCTATATTAGCGCCTCCTTAATTTAATGTATTTTGACAGACATTTTTTTAATATTGTTATAAACTCGGTGGGTTCATTTAATTAATTTTAAAAACTAATATTCCATTCTGTAACTTTTATTCACACGAAAAATCAAATATTGTCAGCAGCTGATTCACGATTTTTTCCTCGACTGCCTGTTTGTTGCCTCAATGATAGTCTTCTAGGTGGTATTCTAATGGGTTGAGCCTTTCCGGTATCTATTCGGTGCTGACCGGTGGGTCCATCTTGACTGTTAAAAATTTGCCAGTGCTTTGTGATAAATTGCTTGGCTTTCTTCTGTTCCTCTGGTGTAAGGTGTGTCAAATGGTCAGCAAACTGTTGTAGGAACTCTTTACTGGGCCCTGTCTCTTTTACTGACGTTTGGTATTTTTTTTCGCAATTGATGATGGTCTCTACTGACTCCAAACAAGCTATCTCTTGACCATGACGATTCTGATGTCGTTGTTGGACAAATTCATGACTCTAATTGTTATATCTCGTCCGGTTTTAACTATAGCCCGTCCAACTAAGTAGTCATGAGCTGAGTGTACGGGCTCCACCATTCCAACGTAGCTCCCAGAATTGCTTTCTAGCTGCCCATGAATAACTGTTCCGTTCGCCCGGGAATTCCTGCTGAGGGTTTTGCTTCAATTTTTATGGAGGTCGATGAACTGTTAACGGACCGTGTCAATACAAATTCCTCATTTAGGAACCGAAGAACATCATATCTCGGGTCGAACATAAATCCATGCTGACTAATTAGGTCCATACCCAGTATAAAATCGTCCTTAATATTCGCTACCAGGACCCTATGCCGGATTATGTTGTCCCCTATCTGTAGCACGACATCTGCCTTCTGAGTTGGATGCTGTTGGTAACTGGCCGGATTTCTGATGTTCTCAAAACTCTGGACTTGGCAATGGACACAGCGGTGTCGGTGTCGAAGGTGACGGTAATTGCTCGGTCATTGATGGGGGCCCTTGATGACTAGGCTGCTGCTATCTCGGCAAAATCTCCGGATGGATAATGTTTTGGGGGCTGGTGGAGGGTTACTCAGCATTCGCCCCCATATGCTGACTGATTGACGGTCTCTAGACATGTGGCTGTTTTGTTGGTTACCCCTGGTCGGTGAGCGTTCCGATAGCCTCACTCTGCAGTCTCGTTGGAAGTTGGAAGTGGCTACAACGGTAACATGCTCTTCTGGTCTCAGTTCTATGTGACTGTTCCAGTAGTTTGTTCATACCAGACAGCAAGGCTTGAAATGGTGTGTCTGACTCTTCCTGATTCAAGGAAACTGGTCGGACCCTCAGCTTGGACATGTTCATGACAGCCTCTACTCTTCTTCATGACACTAAGTCTGAGATTTCTTTGGACTTCCACAGCTCTGATGAAACTCTGTGTGTCCAACTGGTCTTTGGTTTCCACTGGCAGGTCTGGGTAGCACAAGTGCACTAAACGTCTAATCTCTGCTTGGAATTCTTGAAGGCTCTCTTCTGATTTTTGCTTTTTTCCACTGATTTGCACTTGGTATACCTGGCTCAAGGATTGATTGTCGTATCTTTTGTCCAGGATGGCGATGATCTTGTCGAAATTGCCTTGTTCATCGACTGGAATGCTTAACGAAATTACCAGAGAAGTAGATTTTTCTTGATTATCCCCTCCATTAGCTGTAGCCACGGCTTCAGATTGCCGTTTATACATGGGCCAAGATGAACTGCCATCAAATGTGGGTAGTTTACTAAAATAAACCTTTGGTACTCACGGTGTGCTGGTATTTCCCTCTCTGTAAATCTTGTTGTAATTGTTTAATTTCGGTTTCCACTTTATTTTGGATGGTACTGATTTTATCTTGTACTTCACTTACTTCGCTTTGTACTGTGCCTTTTATTACTTTTTTTATTTACTTTGGTGTCAAGAGCCTCCACATTATTTTTTAGCATCTTTATATCGTTGTTTATTTCTTTTTATATCTGATTCCACTATTTGCATTCTTTAATTGATTGGTTCATTAACTTTAACTTTAATTCAATTGTTCAATTTAATTCAATTTATTCTTGTTTTTCTTCAAATTTTGTTGTTCACTTTTCATCGTGGAAACAAAAGATTTTGTTGTGCCCTTTTTATCGTAGTGACAAGATTTTCTAATTCTATTTTACGTTTTGCATCAAAAGATTTTACTAACCTTTGTTGAATTTCTTCTTGATGTTGTTTCTTCTTCTTGTCACGTTTTTCCAGGATCTGAGCTATTTTTTCGTCTTGTCCATCCGTAACCTGTTTGAATATTTTTTTGGTAGTCTCGTCCATTTTTTCTTTTTCCGTACTTCGGGTTTCCATAAATCAAATTGCGATTTTAACTTCATTTAATCCTTCACTTCTGTTCACCAAATTATTATAAACTCCGTGGGTTCAATTAATTAATTTTAAAAACTAATATTCACTTTCTAGAACTTTTATTCACACGTAAACATCAAATATTCTCAGCAGCTGTTTCTAATACAATAACATCGAAACCACAACAATAGATAAGCTGAACGCACTAAACTAACTCACTCTACTAAAATTATTATCGCCTTATATAGCGTACGTTGAGTTTTCTGCTCGTTGCAGATTTTGTTGCCCAGCGTCGAGGTTGATAGTTCTTGCTCATATTGAAGACTCTAGAAATTGATGTTTTTAAGTTCTTTGGGCAGGGACGGAGTGGATAAATTTTTATGACAATATGTATTGGATTAAAGTGTATTACAACAGCCATTTTGAAGAATAGTCTGGAGATACTGTGACATTTAAAGAATGTACACTTAAAAATGTTCATATAATTTTAATCAGTTATAATTAAAGTGGTCTCGTTATATATAGCCAGAATATTAAAGAAGAGCAGTATGTTTCATATATTATAAAGTCTGTACTCTTCCAACATGCCCAACCAAATTTCAATTTTAGATCGGTCTGGTTGAAGGTTTAACAATTGAATTATTGTGAGATAAATTAACTTTGGCTTTTTAGATACCTACTTAAATAACATCATATAAAAATTTCAGTCATACTAAAATATTTTGATTTGTCTTTTAATGCAACAATAAAAATATCTGGCAATAATGAATTCGTGAGTCAAAAAAATTAAAATAATAATAATAAAAAGAAACCTTGTTAAAATTATTTGAAAAATTGATATTTTAATTGAACGCAACCACTACCGCCAGCCAGGCATCCGGGAGAGTGAAAGAGATAACATTTAAAAACTGGCCTACCTGAAATGCTCTCTCTTACACTATTAGTATACTTTTACTTTTTTACTCACTCCTTCACAGGTTTATAGTTGCGAAAGTTTCTTCTTGATCCAATAGAAATACGAAAGAGTTTTCTTTACTTTCCGCATCTTCTGTACCATGTAAACGGTTTAAATTCGGCTAGAAGAAGAACCATGATTACGGCGGGGTCTTTTCCTTACTGATTTGCTCGTTTGGACCATGAATACGGATGTTTCAAATCCTCCATCATTTGGACAGTGCATAAAATAGGGTTTCATTTCCTTTTTTACCTCCGTAATTGCGGGCATATTCCAGTAATCAAATTCAACAATAGCACTGCTTATTCAAACTTTAGTATTACAAGTTTTTAACGAATAACAATATTAATAGCAACCGACGCCATTTACAAATGTTTTAGAAACCTTGTTCCAAAACCAAACTTCAACCAACAACTACACTTTTTCTTAGAATGTTATACATACCCAAAATGATTTACGAACGCTGTTTTTTTTTAACTAAATTAACTTTTACCACATTTTTTCTTGCAACGTTTTACACACGCAAATACTTTGTAAACGCTGCTCCAACCTAAACTCTAACTGACTTTTTCTTGCAACACAAAATGCCTTACAAAAACGCTGTTTTTGAAACTAAACTAACTTTTACTACATTTTTTTGCAACATTTTACATACAGTGTGGAACAGCCAAATGGAATAAATTCGATAACGAATAAAAGAGGGCGTGTTGGGAACAAGGCTTGGACACGTCGATTTGTATTTTTAAATGCGCATTTTTTCAACAAAAATTTGTTTATAGGGTTTGTCATGTGACAGTGGCCAATACCAACTTTCTTATTTTAAAGGTAAGCCCCTATATATTATTTATTTTTTGGATTCTCCAGAAAAATCAGTTATCTTGAACGGTTTCGGGAATATTAAATGTTTTCAGATTTATTACAAAAATTAACATTAATAAAAGAAAATTATTTTATTTCACAAATTCTCTACATTACTTAACACTTAATTCCCATTTTGTTCTTGATAATGAGATACTAAGCAAAAACCATTCCTGCGTTCCTTTTCCTTTTGAATAAAAAACAGCTTTGTTTATTTTCGTCAAAACTCATAACCTTACCGTAGGGATGATCGATATTAGAAAAACATCGATGTTAACATCGAATCAAAAGTATCGATGTACAATAAACATCGAAAGAAAAACATCGATGTTTTTGGACATCGATGTTTTAGTTAGGTGGCAAAATAAAGAAGCTATTTTATTTATCAACACGACCGCCACCATTGAAAGTAAAAGTCGAGACCTAGGTGGTATCCCTTTTTATTACATATTTATATTATACTTTGTAATCATATACCTAATAGGAATTTGTTTTTAATTTTCTTTAAAAACTGCAAACGGCAAGAGGTTTATACGTAAACTTATCAGACCAACGGAAAACGTTCCTAAAAGTGGTTCGGAAAATTGGCAGAGAAACATAAGCATTACAAAATTTCGGGAAAACTATTGGCCATCATTACTAAGAACTAAATGTCTTAAAAATCTCAGATTTCTCAACAGAAGCATGAATTTCAGAACGTTGTAGTGGGAAAATGAGGTCACAAGCATGATTGTGAAGAATTTGGTAGATTGCACACAGAAAACAAGACTAATTCAACAATGTGCAAATGTGATACTTACAATCATTATGTGTAACTTATTCTATTGTAAGCAATGGCTGTAATCTATTAACTTCATCCACAGAATAGATTATTCTGTGCTTTAACTTTATTTCTCACAGCACACAATCTACTATACCTAATTCCCGCTAGATGGCCTAGACTGCATCGATGTTTATTCTTATAACATCGATGTATCGATGTTATCGATAACTTAACATCGATGTCAAAACATCGATGTTTTCGCGCTAAACATCGATGATTATTCAACATCGATGAATATCGATCATCCCTACCTTAGCGCCTTGTTGTCTGCTTACATGACAGTGACGTAATATTATCAGAAAAATGGTTCATTTAACAGAAATGCACAAAATAACCATTCTACAAATGATTGGTTATGGAGATAATACACGGACACAAATGGAAGTTTCTCGGTTATTTCACGAAAATTTTCCAAATTTGCCATCTGTATCCTAATTAGCAAAATAGAAAGGCAGTTTCGCGAGCTTGGTCATATAATACAGGTAAAAAAAAGTAGCTGCCAATGCTCTAAGTTATAATACGAAATTGGATATTATCCTTGAGTTTCAAGAAAACTCACCTAATTCTGATTGAAAAGCAGTCGCCCCACTGTTCAAAGTTAGACACTCATCAATTTTTCGAGTATTAAAGGAAAATAAAACGCATTCCCATAAAATAATGCCGACTCAGGACCTTATGGAAGACGATTTTAATAGTAGAACGTATTTCTGTGAACAAATGATGGTAAGGTTAGATAACAATGTGATCAAATTAGAAGATATTTTGTTTTCTGAGAGCACATTAACACTTCAGGGTCATGTTAATCGTCAAAATTGCCGCTATTGAGAATTTTTACGGCATGCAGAGAAACATACGCAATATCATTAAAAAGTTAATGTTTGGGCAGGAATTGTGGAAAATCTTATCGTAGGTCCCTTTTTCATTGGTGGCAATTTGAATGGAGATAAATATTTAGAACTGCTTCAAAACAATGTCGTACCAACTTTGGCAAACTTATATCCTGATCCAGTAAACCCACAAGTTTCTGCCAATACAATATGTTTTCAGCAAGATGGCGCACCGCCCCATTACGAAATCAATGTCCGGCAATACATGAACCAAATTTTTCGAAATCGGTGGATTGAGAGGCGCGGATCGATAGAATGGCCAGCACGATCTCCTGATTTGACGCCATTGGACTACTTTTTGTGGAGATATGTCAAAGGTACTGTATGTAAAACTAAACCCCTCAACTTAGATTACCTAAAAAGATGAATCACGCTTGCGATTAGATCAGTCAGTGAGATATTGAGTAACGTCAAAGGACATTTCTATACCAGATTAGCATGTTGCCAAGACGTTTGCGGCAAGCATTTTGAACATTTCCTATAGACATTAATGGATTTTTTTATATTATTAAGAAATAATCAGTATTACTTATAAGGTTCTTAGTGTAGTTAATGAGATTTGAGAAATAAAATAATTTTTTCTTTTTTTTTTAATGTTAATTTTTGTAAAAAATCCGAAACAGTTTAAGATAGATGTAGGAAATTGTACATAAGTTATGTCTAGAGTTTTCTGGAGAATCCAAAAAATAAATGATATACAAGGACATTTAAAATAAGAAAGTTGATATTGACCACTGTCACATGACACACCCTATATATATTTTTTTTGTTGAAAAAATGCGCATTAAAAAATATAAATCAAGGTGTACAAGCGTTTTGCCCAACACACCCTTCTTTATTCGTTATCGAATTTATTCTATGTGGCTGTTCCACACTGTATCCAAAATTCTTCAACCAAACTCAACTAAACACTTTTATAGGTGTTTCACGGTCAGAGGTAATATGTGTTCGAGACTTAATTTTTGACATTGTTGTTAGGAGATGCGTTCAACTCAACGTTCTGTTTGTTCATTGCCTAAGAGAATAGATGATGTTACGCTGTTAACTACACCAACCGCCATCATGCGCCTCCAAGCAGCCATCTTTAGGTATTTGAGGATTTTAAGACTTTCAAAAAGAAAACTTTTGTTTTGGAACAGTGTGTGTCAATATTTTAATAATGCCTGTTTGTGTTCATCTTTCTGGTTAATCTTAAATACATTATTGCACAAAAATCTGAAAAAATGTTATCCGTATAGATAAGTTTAAGTAACTTAAAATTCTTGGTTAATCTCATTCAGAGATATAAATATTTAAATTTATTGCATATTTTTAAAAATGTGAAAAATAGATAAATAAAATTGTAAAATTTGGTTATGCTTCCCATAAAAGCTTTAAAAAAAGTTGCTTTAAATAATGCAATGCTGAAAGACAATGTGTACACCTATGATTGTAACTTAAACATCAAAATTGTTTAAAATTTAACAATATATTTCGGTGAACTTTGTTTTCTGTAGATTGTGTTTTTATTAACCGACTTCAAAAAGAAGGAAGTTCTCAATTTGTCTGTATCTAGGTTGTTTTTATGTTTGTTCACCGATTACTCGGAAAAGGCTCAAGAAATTTCCATCGTTTTACTGGATTCTGTTTCGGAGCATCCGGAAGTGGTCCGTCCATATTTTTTTCATTAACATAGCTTGTACCGTTTCTTACAAAATGGTGAAAACCTATTTTACCTATTCTCTTATACTAGATGCCTTTGTGGAGTTGGCGGCATTGAAAATTTGGAAATTTTGGAACATGAGACAAATTGAAAAAAAATTGGATAAGTTCCGGGATATCCTAAAGTGGTAACATATTTTTTTCAATAACATAGCTTGTATCGTTTCTTAGAGAATGGGGAAAAACTTTTTACCTATACTCTATGTCTTGGTGGAGTCGCCGGTATTAAAAATATTGAAACATTTTATTCGGAACATGGGACAAATTGAAAAGAAATTAGATTAGCTCCGGGATATCCCAAAGTGGTCCCACATTTTTTTCAATAACATAGCTTGTACCGTTTCTTAGAAAATCGGGAAATTTTTTCTTACCGAGTTTTTTATTGTTATATACACCGTGGGTTCAATTCAAATTTTAAAAAAAAATAATTTGCACTCTCAGTTTCTAGAAACTTTCATTTACATCAAATACACACAACAGCTGATTCGAATATCACAAATATAATACAACATAAACTCTTCGCCGCACTGACTAACTGCTGCGATGATGGGCCGCTCCTTTTAAAATCAGCATCGACGCAATAATTTCTTTCCGGAGTCGAGAATCTACGGCTGTAGTACTCGATCACCCTCTCTTCATCATCTTGCACCTGGGATAGGACAGCCCCCAAACTTGTGTTGCTGGCGTCGGTGTCTAAAATGAACTTGCCGGAATCTGTAGGAAAGGCTAGGATTGGTCTGGAACATAGAGCTGCGTTCAGTCGTCTGAATGCTGTTTCGCAATCCTGATTCCAACGGAAGGTCTCTTTCTCAGTGGTCTGCCGATGTAGAGGCGCGGCAATGGTGGCAAATCCCTCACCAAATCGCCTGTAGTAGGAACAGGGGCCAAAGAGGCTTCTGAGTTCATGCTTGTCTCTTGGGACTGGCCAATCACAGATGGTTTCTATCTTGTCCTCGTTGGTGCGGATTCCTGACTCGGAAACGACGTGGCTTAAAAACTCTACTTCTTTTTGGAACAAGGAACACTTCTTCGGATTGGCGTTATTAATTCTGGAGAATACTTCTTCAGATGGTCGTCGAATGTCTGACCCATGACAAGAATGTCGTCGAGGTATACTAAGCACTTCCTCCATGTTAACCCGCTCAGTACATACCCCATTAGCCTCTCGAATGTTGCGGAAGCATTACATAACCCAAAGGGCATGACCGTGTACTGAAACAGCCCTTTACTAGTGGAGAACTCTGTCTTCTCTCTGTCGTTTTCGTTTAGACCAACCTGCCAATGTCCACTCTTTAGGTCTAGTATGTAGAACCAACGGGAGCCTGCTAGTATGGTCAGAGTGTCATCAATTCGGGGTAGTGGATAGCTGTCTTTTTTGGTGACGTCATTCAGCTCCACTTCACTGTTAAAAATTTGCCAGGGTTTTTTAAATTTCTTGGCTTTCTTCTGGTTCTCTGGGTCAGGTGTGTCAAATGTTGCAATTTTTTACTTGCTGTTTCCACTTTATCTTGTACTTGACTGTGTACTGTGTCTTTAATTGAACTGATTTCAACTTTTACCTGGCTTTGGATAGCACTTATTTCAAATTTCACCTGGTTCTGGATGGAATCGATGTCATCTACTTTGGTTTCAAGAGTGTCCACGGTATTTTTTAGGACCTTTATGTCGTCGTTTATTTATCCTATGTCTGAACCCACTATTTGCATTCGTTCATTAACTGTGTCATTAACTTGCGATACTATTTGCATTAATTTTTCAAATTGCAGTTTTCTTTTCTCTTCAGTAACTTTAAAATAATTTTGTCTTGTTAATTCAATTTGATCTTGTTTTTGTTCAAATATTTTAAAATCATTTTGCCGTTTTTCTTCAAATCTCGAGAATAATCTTTCCAATACATTCAGTTATTTTTCTTCCATCGTGGACACAAGATTTTGTTGTTTTTCATCAAAATATTTCACTAACCTTTGTTAAATTTCTTCTTGATGTTGTTTCTCCTTCTTGTCACGTTTTTCCAGAATCTGGGTAATTTTATCATCTAGTCCATCCGTAATTTGTCTGAATATATTTTTTTTGTAATCTCGTCCATTTTTTCTTTTTCCATACTTCGGGTTTCCATAAATCAAATTGCGATTTTAACTTCACTTAATCCTTTAGTCCTGATCACCAGATTTGTTATATACTCCATGGGTTCAATTAAAATAAAAAAAAATAATTTTCACTCTCACTTTCTAGAAACATTTATTTACATCTCTTCCCGCACTGACTAACTGCTGCGATGATGGGCCGCTCCTTTTAAAATCGACATCGAATCCTCTAGTACAATCCATTATCAATTCTACAGTTGTCGAGCTATTTCGAGATTATGGATATCCAGGGTAGCTTACGCACAGATAATTGAAACTATTACATGAGGTATAATGGATTAAGAAGGAAATGGATTAGATCCGGGGAATGGTCCCATACAATACATGCTTGTACCGTTATCGGGAAAAACTACAGGAAGCTTTGACTGGTTGTTCGGATTGGGTAAATTGTAAATAAGATGACATCAAAATTTATAGACATGTGTATTCTAAATCTTTCTCTTTACAGGTCTAAAACGTACTAATCATTCGTGACTTTTTTAACTGTAGTCAAGGTTTGTCAATCTCCACATGTACTCGAGACACTCCAGAGTCCGTCTCCAGTAATCCGGGCAATTTTAAGATATCGAAATTGCCTTAATCTACACTTACAACGCTTTGTTCTACATTTTAAATACTTAATTTTTTAGCAATACTTATTTGTTACACAATAAGGCTAAAAAAATTTTTGGAATTTGGAGAGAAAACCATCTCAACGTGACGATAGACAAAATTGTTTCAAGCTCCTCAGTTAATTTCCTTTTGACCTGTAAGGGATCCTCGCCAACAATCTCACACAGAGATTTCGAAAGTCTCTAGACATAGGCACGTGCCAGGAGAGTAAATATGCTGATTGGGCGTGCATCAAGCAAATACGCAAATTTCGCGGCGAGAGGATGGGTATGCCCCTGTTGTGCAACGGATACAATGTTTTGGGTAACAATTCTTTAAGAGTTATAATCAACCGATAATTATGAGGAGATTGAACCCAAACACATAAATCCGTAATTTGGATTTCGCGTCCCTGTTCATTCCCCTCTTCACACCCTGCCACCTGAGTTCACATTAATCCCGCTCTGTGTCCAGGAAATATTTTAACTTAACAAAGGGTTCTGATTGTCATGACATGTATCGTTGCAAGATCCCTTGAATACTATACACGGTCCAATATTCCCAATAGAGGTCTTGTAAAATTTTCAAAATTGGTTCAGTTGATGTTTTACTATTGATAGTTTTCTTCCGTATCACTTTTGTTTAAATATATTTATTGAAATACAAAAAATTAGTCCAAATGTTTAAGATAAATGACGGTTTAATAACATTAAGAGAGCTTCGGTCAAGGATGCGTGTTTAATATTGTTCGAAATCTCAGGATGAGAATTGCAGCAATTGAAAGGAATTAAAACTGGATGAAAGAATTGTATCAGTGAAAGGTCTGGATTCATGAATTTTTTCGGTTCGGATTGGATTTTTTTTCCTGTAATAAGTATTTAAAAAATTGTATATGTAGAACAAAGTGTAGTAAGGCCGTAAAATTGCCCGGATTACTGGTTGTCTGTAAGAGATTCTTCCTCACAGTACATTGATCCCAGTTTCCTGTAACTTATCGTGTATGGATGATAGATTACACAATATGGAATACTGGTTGATCGACATTGAAAAACTGTGAGGAAGAATCTCTGTACAGACAACCAGTAATCCGGGCAATTTTACGAAATTGCCTTGGCGGAAAAAAATTGGAGGAGAGAAAACCCATGATTAATTCAAGACTGAAAGTCTCTTACAATTTTCAACTATATACAATAACAATTGTCATACGTGAACCAGGAAATATTTTAATTAACAAAGGGTTGATTGATGAGATCGTCAAGATCCCTTGAATACTGGTCCATAATCTTCCATGTTTAAATCGTCCAAAGCGGTTTAAGATTCCACGCATTTGGATGAGAATTGTCTGAAATGTTCATGAATTTTTTCGGTTCGGATTGGACCCATAAAAGCACTGTTTGTAACCCGTTGCACTGTTTTGGCGTCAATTCCTGTAAATTAACGTCACATGTAAGGGTTCAATATAATCACAATCCACGCATTTGTTTCAAGTTTTTGAACATTGTACCCTTCACTGAAAACGATGGCACTTTTACAAGTTTCGGGGACACTACGAATGTTTTTCAGGAGCTGCGCCTCATAGGGTGCATTTGAGTCTATGGGATACGCGTATAAATCGGAGCACAGTTTTCGAAGTGGAGTCAGCTGTTTGCACGCACTCAAGTCCTTGATCGGTATGTACATAAGAGAATCATCATTTCGCGCAATATATTTTTGTGTGAATGAAAGAATATGATGAAAACCAGTTCTATCATCTAAAATTGGGATAGGATATAAGTGGTAGGCGGTGTAGAGTTGTTGCTCTACAAGAGTAATTTTCAAAATAAATACTAAATCTGAATTAGTTTGAAACGCTTCTAATGCGATTACTTCCAAATATTTGGCGACACTTGAATATCTGACAGGTAACGGTAGTTTGTTTTTGACGAGATTTTGCGAAATTTCTTGTAGTGACTTTATCAAATGATCAGGTGTGATTATTGAAGAATGAATTATTTTTAAGCGAGCAAATGTTATGGAATTTAAAATATCATTGAGGTTATCCTCAAGAAATAAATAGCTTACCATTAGTTTTTCGCATATTCCCAAAAATGACTGTTTTGCTTGGATAAGGGCTATTTTGTCGTTTAGAGTATGTATTGCCAAATTGATTGCGTCAATGTTTTCGTTAAAGTTTGCTTCGTCAATTTGGAGTTTCTGAACGGTTTCATTGAACGTTTTGATAATAGAAGTAGTTACGCTTATTTGATTTTTCAGGAGATTCTCTACTTGTAATTGTCCCTGGTTGTTTATTGATACTATCTGTGAAGAATGCGCCATCGGTTGCGTCAAGGTTTCCAGTGATGGCTTTAAAGATAGTTCCTACACCGTTAATTAGTCCTCGTTTGGATCTTTTAGTGTCCATGAATATTTCTGAAAATTTAGTTTTAATTGAATCTGAAATTTGGGATAAGAGACTGATGTGAGTTTGTACATCAATTCGAAATGCACTTTTGTCATGAAATTTGAAACCTGGGATGGGATCGACAGTGTTTTCTAATGTTTTGAGGATTCTGTTGTTGTTTTCAAAGATTTCTTTAAGTATCGTCAAGTTACGATGAACTAGTAATGTCCATTTATAGTTGAGATGACTATTCTAGTTTCGTCGTGATAGTAAATACCAAGATTGTTGTTTATTGGTTTGATGTTGAACTGTGAGACTGCTGATCCGAACAGCAGTAGTAACCTGAAAAGAAAGTTAGTTTTCAGAATAGAGTTTCATTCTGTCGAAGTTAACTTTTGTTTGTTGGTTTGTTTTCAGATTTAAGAGTGTGGCTGAATTATTGTGAATGTTTAAAATTTGGAATGGACTGTTGAATGTATTATGATGTTTGTCTTTAATTTGGGATTCCTTGACGTAAACTTTGTCACCAATTTTAAATTCGGGAAGTTTGTCCGAAACGTGTGTATCAAAACGTTCTCTAGCCTTTTGCTTTTGTAAGTCAGTTTTTTCGCGGGCTACTTTGTAGTAATAGGAAATCCGATTGTTCAAGTCTCGTATATATTTACTAATCAGTTCCTTATTGTTGTAAGTGGTTTCAGGTGGTCTGCTGGACGTATGTCCAAACACTACTAGTTCGTAAGGCGAAAAGTCATGGGTTTTGTTTGTCGAGTTACTGTAAGCAATAACCGCATACGGGAGTACATTTAGGGGATGTTCATCTGGATTTTCGGCTTTATGGATTCGAATCATTTCTAACAAAGTAGAATGAAATCGTTCTACAGAGCCATTTGTTTGCGGATGTCCTACGCTTAAATAATTTAGTTTGATGTCGGACAGTTTACAAAAGTCTTTGAATATGGCGTTGTCAAATTCTTTACCATAGTCACAATGGGTACGCAATGGCGTACCAAAATGTTGGAAGTTTAACAACATAGTACTGACAATTGATTTGGCTGATTTGTCTGCCAAAGCATACGCTTGCGAGTATTTTGTCAGTTCGTCTCTTACAGATAAGATATAGTTTCTGTTGGGTGTTTCGGTATGTCAATATTAATTCGCTCAAACGGTGTTTTAGGCGTTTCCGTAATGACGAGGGGATTGTCTAAGTTTTTGCGACACACTTTAGTTTTTTGACAAATTTCGCAGTTCTTAACGAAATTTTCAATGTCTTTTGTGAAACTTGGCCAGGTGTACATTTCCTTAATACGGCGGACGGTTTCGTTAATGCCGCGGTGCAAGTTATTTTTCCCGTTATGATATCGTTCAAGGATCAGCGGTATTTCATCTTGTTCGGGTGTTTTTGTAACGTTTTGGCAGATTTTCACAGTATGTTTTAGATGGAGATAAAGTATCTTGATGTTTGCATATCGATGCAAAAAAGAACTTCATTTGCAATGTCAGGATCATTTGGAAGTGGGATTATGAAATATTGCCTTCTGCTTACGGTTTTGCTGCCGAATACATTAATTTTAAAGGTTTCGAAGTTAGCGACTTCTTCGAAAATGTCTTCGAAAATGTCGTGATGAAATTCCTGAAGATTGGATGATTGGGGGAAAATTAAAATGTTTTTATTTGTTTTGTCTAATAGTTGACAGTTGGAGAATTCAATTTTGCTGTAGTCAATTAAAGAAGTAGTCTTATAACGTTCTATAAAGGTTTTAAATTCTTCGAACATAGTTTCAAGAGATATTTCATTTTGTTCGGGTTCAGGACTGTCGTCTTCGGATTCGTCGTTTAGGGGTAGGACTTTGAAGGGTGTTAGTTTCGATTTTGACTGAAATGATGTACATTCGTCAAGATGGTTGATTTTAATCCGTGATAAAGCATCAGCGTTCTTATTAACTTTACCAGGCTTGTAAATAATTTCATAGTCGTATTCTTCTAGTTTGAGTCTCCATCGGGCAAGTCTACTACCGGGATCTTTTATAGAAAATAGCCAGGTTAACGGGCGATGATCGGTTAGTAGTAAGAACTTACGGCCATAGATTATCGGACGAAAATGCTTAGCCGCCCAGACAATGGCTAAGAGCTCACGCTCAATGGTGGAGTACCACCGGGTTTCGGCTTTACAAAGGGTCCTAGAAGCATATCCAATCGGTAAATCCTTACCTATTGGCCCTTGAGATAATAAGGCGCCAATAGCAAAAGCACTGGCGTCTGTAGTCAGTACAAACGGTTCGTCAAAATTTGGGTAAATGAGTATAGGGGTGGAAGTCAATGTTTGTTTTAATTCATTGAAGGATTTTATGCACTCTTCGTTAAAATTGAACGGTTGGTCTTTTTGTAATAGTTTTGTTAGTGGTTTGGATATCTTTGCAAAGTTGGAAATGAACCTACGGTAGTAACCAGCAAGCCCTAAGAAAGATTTTATGTCTTTAGGGTTCTTTGGTTGTGGAAAGTTTAAAATACAGTCTACTTTTGATGGATTGGGTTTTACACCGTCTTTAGTTATAAGATGTCCTAAGTAAGCGACCTCTTTGTGGAGAAATTCGCATTTGTCAGGCTGTATTTTAAGGTTAGCCTCTCTGAGTCTTTTAAATACGTCTGTCAGTCGTGATAGATGGTCATGTATTGTAGGCGAGTAAATGATTATGTCATCCATGTAAACCAGACATCTTTCATTCTGGATTCCCATAAGAATGTTATCCATCACCCTTTGAAAGGTAGAAGGAGCATTCTTCAATCCGAAGTGCATCTGGACGAATTCAAAATGTCCGTTCTCGACAGTGAATGCAGTTTTCGCGATGTCCTTTGGGTCTATTTCTATCTGGTGGAAACCAGAGGCGAGGTCAAGAGTCGTAAAGTACTGGCATTTGCCTAGTTGGTCTAGTAGGTCTGAGATGTTCGGTAGTGGGTACTTGTCATTGACTGTAAGTTCGTTAAGTTTGCGGTAGCCTACTACAACACGCCACTTCTGTTTTCCAGAGCGTCTAATTTCTTTGGTACCACCCAGACGGGAGAGGACCAAGGCGAATTAGAGGGTCGTATAATGCCTTCGTCGAGCATTTTTGCTACCTGGGACTTAACTTCTTGTTTGTGTACTTGGGGATAACGGTATGATTTTGTATAAACGGGTTTCGCGTTGTTGGTATTAATACCATATTTGATTTCGTTTGTGAATGATAAGTGATCCTCTTCGAGGTAGAATATGTCTGAAAAGTCAAGGCATAATTGTAAGATTAAGTCTCAACTCGCAGTTGTTTAACGATTTCTTCTTGTCTGCCGGGTTCGTTATAGTTCAAAGGAGTATTTTGTGAGAATGAATTCACAGAAAAGTTTTGTAAGGGTTCGAGTTTTAGATTTGAAAAATTTACTATTTTAGGGATGGCATTCCCATTTATAATGGATGTAAGAATTTGACCTTTGCTGTCTACTGTAACAACAGCATTAGGGAGGTGAACTTTTTCAATTTCCATACCTGTTAGTAAGGCTTCGGTGTTTCTTAGTTCACAGCTGAGTATAGGAAGGTGGACATTGTACAGAATTGGTGGCATTGATTGTATCGTCTGTCACTTTATACAGTGGAAGTGTCTTAAAGTTGGTTATTAATTGTTTTTTTGTCAAAGTCAATAATGCAGTTGTAGTGCTCTAGAAAGTCAGAGCCTAACAAACAGTCGAATTTTACATCAAGGTTTTAGATGTAAACCTTGTGAGGGTCTTTTATATTGAAAGGAACGAGTGTCGATTCATTTATAAGGATTTTCTGCTTGGTAATTCCTTGAATTACCACATTTTCGTGAAATCTATCTCTGAAGCGTGTGCAAGTGTCTGGTTTGAAAATTGAAAGACTAGCACCGGTGTCTATTAGGAGTTTATATGAGTGAGAAGAATATGTAATGTAGTATAAATTTTTAGAATTTACGGTCAGAAGCGGTCTTATAGAAAGCTCTGTTCGGGGAAGTTCAAATTCGGGTCGAAACTGTTTAGATTTAGTGTTTGAATTTGGGTCTGAAGTTCTGTGATTTCCGGGGGTTTGGTTTGGAAAGGGAGGTTCTGAAAAAGGTGGAAAACTCGTGTTCGTTTTCAACGTAGTTGTCACATTCTGCGTTACCTGTTTTTGAGTAATAGTCGTAATCAGTTTGTGTCGAATCGCAGTAGTCTTGGTCATAAGTTTTAAAATCAGTATTTTGGTATTGAGTTTCGTATACGTTATTATTGGGTTGGTCCTATCCATAATTATAAGAATTGTTTAAGTGATGTGTTCGTTGTTGCCGGAAATAGTTTTGATTAGGTTTATATTGACCTGAACTTTGGGGTTGTGCACTTGTCGAAGGACGAGGTTGTTGAAAGTTTCTGTTCTGTTGGAAATTTTGAGTATTGGATTGGAATTGTGGCCTATTCTGGAATTGGCCCGGTTGTTGTGAAAATGGGTTAGGACGTATGTTCGAAAAATTTTGTCCGTAATTTTGGTTTTGTTGCATTTGTCTCGATTTGGTGAGACATTCGTTAACAGTATGCCCCATTCTTTTACAAAATGAACATTGTTTTTGTGCTGGAAACTGGTTGGGTTTTCGAGGAGGTGGACCTTGGTTTCTAAAATTTGAAAATTTTTGAGATTCTAGATGATGGAGTTGGAGTTCACGTTTTATGCGTGAAATGGTCGTCAGAATGTCTTTAGGATCGCTAGCACGAACTAGCTGCCCTATCTTCGGCTCTAAACCTGTTAGTAGGCTATTTAGTGCCATGGATTCGATCAAGTCGATTTGTGCCTGTTTTTCTTTCTGAGTCAAGTTTTGTTTGTTAACCGCAGCAAGCATTTTTGGTTGGTGGGTTTGTAGTCTGGCTGAAAATGTTATGGGGGATTCAGTATTTAATTGCCTCATTCTTTGAAGATCGTGAATCAAGGCTGAGAGATCTAGGATCTCCAAAATGGTTATCCAAGAGTGTCTGAATTTCGGTTAATTGAGTCGGGTTGCGAGAATATATTAGTTCGGCTGCTCTGCCGCGAAGTTTATTTTTAATGTGCAATATTAAAAGCACTTGTTGGTAGTCAGTTGCCATACTATACGCAGTTTGGCATAAATAGATAAAAGTATTTAAGAGTATAGAGTTTGCGTCATATTCCGGAATTATTTCGAAAATTTCTGATATTTTGTATGGCTCTACAGTAGGAGTCGCAGCACCTTGTCTTGTAGTTGCCATTTCAAATATTCAAGTGTTACGAAAATAAAAATTAAATAAAGCGGAAAAATGGAAGTAAGTAAAGTCACCCAAAAATTTATCAAAATTCAAAATTATGTATGAGTAAATCGAGTAAATCTGGAAGTTCTTGTCCACAAGGATTTGGAAATCGACAAAACTAGTGAGTGTACACGTGTTCTAGCTGTGTTGGACAATGGTACAAGTATACTAACGATAAATGACGACTGTGGGACCGCGTCGCTCTGATTTATAACATTAAGAAAGCTGACTAATCAAAAGAACGGTCAAGTCGATACGTTCCCACGTTTACATATTGAAGCAGGAAACTGGTCAGCGAAATATGATACTTTGTATCTTACACGTGCATGATATTTACGTGTTGTTTGGATAAGAAGAAGAAGATATTGGGAAGAAGAAGACATTGGGGGTGGTCGTAGGGGTGCGCGAAAGACATTTGGGTGTGTCGCAGAGGTGCGCGCCATCTGTTGTTAATAAATGAAAGCAATTGTATTGTGGGTTGCGTGTGTTGCAGAGGTGCGCGCCATCTGTTGTCAATAATTGAAAGCCATTGTATTGTGGGTTGCAGGGTGCACGCCATCTGTTGTTGGTTGTGGTGGTTACAAAGAAAAAAAGCTAAATACTTGGCCGGGTATCGAACGCGGCTTGCCTGATTACAAAGTCAGGTGTCCAACGAGCTGCGCTAATGCGGTTAATCGAGAAATGTTTATTTGAAAAGGTATAGTACATGCCCGTTGCGCGGGCGCGGGTTTTTGGGCGTTGTTCGGTTAGATATTTGGGGGCTAGATGGGGGGATATGATATTTTGTTGTCTGTAAAAAAATTTAAAATCTTGGTATTTTGTTGTCTGTAAAAAAATTTAAAATCTTTTGCTTAAGGCTGCATGCGCCAGAACGTCAACTCCTTCGAGTCTATAGTTATAGTAAGCGACCGCCTACCTGCGCAAGAACGGCAACTCCTTCGAGACTCTGATTTTGTCGGATGATTCAAGGCATTGACCGCCTGCATGCGCGAGAACGTCCACTCCTTCGAGTCTATAGTTTTCGTAAGCGAGCGCCTACCTGCGCAAGAACGGCAACTCCTTCGAGTCTCTGATTTTGTCGGATGATTCAAGGCCGAGAGTAATAATTTTCAGACTTGGAAAAATTTGTTTCAAGCGTTTCAAATTTAATTAAGGTGAAAATAATGGATATATTAAAACTAGACAACTGTTTAAATATGTTTATTAGCATATAGTATATTATGAATTTTCAGAGCATCCTTAATAATTAAAGCTATATTTTGTTTTGTTTTTGTACAATATATAGTAAGGCCGCCATCATCCAACCACATAGTCAAATCCAAAGAAATACCATCAGAACAAAGCTGGCAATCATCCCATACAGTGTCAGGTTCATCCTTTCCATGTGAAGGATCGTTATGGAAACCATATGCAAATTCCAAGTATTTTTTAAGCACCGTGTAACTCTCCACCGTTAAATGTATAATTGTTTCACCAATTTTGAGAGTGGTCTCGGTATCGGTAATATTAATTGTTAAAATTTCTGGTACTGCCGCATATATGCAGGTGCGTCCGTTGTAGGTAATCACAGTTGTTAAAACGTCTGGTACCACGTAACATCCATTTTTGGGATTTAGCTTTCCAGTTAAATCTTTCGGTTGTATAGTTCTCGTTGACACTGCACTCATATTAAATCTTACTTGGTCATCATGTAAACTTTCCAAATTCATGACTGGATTGTTACAGCTTCAACTCAAGACTGAATAAAATAAATAAATTCTTTTAACTTATTGTCGTGAGTGTGTGACGACAGCAAACACTACAAATATTAGATTTTTGTTGCTATAGGTGCAGTCTTATTCAATTCACTATGAATAACAGGTGTGGAATATGTTTGGAAGAGATAACTAATAATTTTGGGCTATTGCCAAATTGTAACCATTGTTTCTGCTTCCCATGCATAAAAAGATGGCATCAAAATAAAGACTTTGAATTGAATATTCGCAGAGGCTGTCCAGAATGCCGCATTGTGTCTCCTTATGTCTATCAATCTGAGGTTTATTACCAGAAAGCGGAAAAAGATCGTTATATAGTTGAGAAAAACGAAAAAATGAAGAAAATACGATGTAGGTATTTCCGAAAAAGCAAACCCAAATGTCCGTTTGGAAACACTTGCTTGTTTAGCCATCGATTACCAAATGGGGTTGAAATAGATATAGGGCCACCCCAAATGAAACGTGCAGGTATGGGCGGTCGTATTGTTTTCATAGAGGCTCAGTTCGCCCGTGGAGGAGCTAGAACTCAGCGCCCAGCAATAGGAGGACTCCCAGATACTATTAGTTTACTCCTGGTGGAACCAGGAATTTTTTACGTCTTGAGAGATGAATAAAAATCTGTATTTATTTAAAAATTCATGCCAATAAAATCATAAATGTATTTAAAAATTCCTGATAATAAATTCTCAAATCATAAATCTGAATTTATTTAAAAGTAATGTTAATAAAATCGAAAAATAATATAAATCATGAATCCGTGATTATTTAAAAATTCCTGATAGTAAATCTGGTATTTTAGATATCAAAACCACAAACCGGAAATGATGACCGCAGTGAAAGGAAACTGTGATATCTTGTTTACGCTAATTGAAACCGAGCTAAATAAATTTACAGGAAGCTGTGGTTTGATAAGGTTATCATGTGGTTTGCAGCAACAAACTTTTGCAGGAAGTTCCCATATGATAAGCATTAATTAGTTTATTTTCTAGAACTAACGGAAATTTCGTTATACACAAATGACGTAGTTCGATGCTGATAAATAAAATAATTGCGAATTTTTATTTCATTGTTAATTCGACTCTCAAAGAGATCACATATCAACTACAGTGATTGTGTTTGTGCTTTGTGAAATTAACTGTTAATTCAACTTGCAAAGTGTATCTAGTGATAGTGTGTCTTGTTCAAAAAACATTATGTGAGTATTTACTTAATTTCATTTATGTTAATTTGCTTTTAGTATTTTGTGACTGCCCTTCAAAATATTTGAAATTAATAGAGTATGTTTTTCGAATTGAATATTTTCTGCCTGCTTTTCAATTCAATGTTCTAGTTCCAACTTTTGTTAATTTGCATCTAATATTTTGTGTGTGTCTTTCAAAAATTATTAGGAGTGTTTGGATTCATTATAAATTTGTAGTTTTGTTATTCGAATCAGGTAGTTTCTGTCTGCTTTTCTTAAAAATTTCAATGTTCTATTCCTAAATTTTTGGTAATTTGCTTCCAATATGTTGCGCCTGTCTTTCAAAAATTATTAGAGTTTAGACGCAACCAAGTTCATAGTATTTAATTTTTGTTATAGAAAATGGATTTTTTGAAAGAACTTAATGCAGTTTCCTCCGCAGAGATTGACAACAAGCCAGCAATAAAAATTCAAGACTTGCAGCTTAACCAGAAGTATCTAATTCTGGCAGCCAAACTGGTCAACCCAAGATACGGTGAAACCATCTTACTTGAATTAGAGGACCACGTAACCTTCCTGCCGAAACGGGTCACTCAGGTATATAAACCACACCTAGACAAATTTGGCGGTGGAAAGTTCCACATCGAATTCATCGGGCTGCAGCAACTTGGAGGCAAACTACAACCCCGAGTGCTTTTTCAAATTTCTGCGGAGTGAATATAAAAAAATTTAGTTGTAAGTTTTTATTTTAAATTTTGCATGCTTCAGTTATACTTTTACTGTTAATATTCCATTGATATTTCTCACGTTTGTAATAGTTTATTATATTGTTATACGAGTAAAAATGAATTCAGAGGCTATAGCGAATATTAGTACCGATATTATTAACAAGTTTAGATTAGCATCAAATATAATTCTCTCAAAGAAACGTTGCTCTCCAGAGCAAATATCTAACTGGCTGAAATTAAGTAAAAAACAATTAATTTTATGTAACAGAGCTATTCGGAGATCAGATTTACATATAGGAACTTTGAATAAGCTTCAATCTCAAATTAGTCATATAAAAAGATTTAGAAATGATTTGAAAAATTATTCTGACATCAAAAGTGGTGGGGGAATTGGTGAGAAGTCAAAAAGAAGTGATCGCGTTAAATGGTATGATATAGAATCAGCGTTTTGCTCACGTGTTCGAACAGGAGTAATCATTAATCTCATTCACATCAATATTTTTAAATTTTTAGATGATGCATTTTTCCTTTTTAAGGCGCGCATAAATAATACTTTGAAAACAATGCCTACTCTTAAAGTAAATACGACCTTTTGTGGCGAATTCATAAAGAAATCTGGAATGGAGGAAATTATGGAATATAAATATTTTAATACGAAAAACGTGATAATAGATAGGGGTACAGATTTGAATGGGTGGTTCTATGAACACATTCGGAACGAAATTTTACGTAAATTAGAGGAATTTCAGGAAAAGGCATCATGTTGGAGTTTGTATAAAGTTCTAAACTTAGAAATAAACATAAATAAATTTGAAATTGGAAATGGAGCCTCATCTTTCATAAGATTACCAGAATCAATTTCTAAGAAACATGCTGTAATCAATATTAAGAACTATGATGATGATCTTTGTTTTTTATACAGCGTTATTGCTCATTTGTACCCTACAGCCATTAATGTTGATAGAACATCAGCTTACCCCGAGCCATCTACTGTATTAAATCTAACTGGTTTGACATTTCCTATGACTTTACAGCAAATTACTAAGTTTGAGAAACTTAATAATATTTCTATTAATGTATATGTTTTAGAATTGATAAAAACAAAAGATAATGAGTATTATCAAACAGTTCCAGCTCGAATCACTAAATGTAAATTAGACAAACATGTCAATCTCTTAATGATTCAAAATAAATATGTTCCTAAAGTCAATGATTTCGAAAATGTAAAATTAACAGTAAATGAAGTGGAAATAAAATATCATTTCTGTCTAATTAAAAATTTATCGCGTCTTGTTTCAAATCAACTTAGCAAGCATAATGGTAAAAAATTAATATGCGATCGTTGTCTAAATTATTTTAGTGACTCCAGCAACCTTGACAGTCACATTGAATATTGTAAAAATGTAAATAATTGCAAAATATCTTTTCCTAAGAAAGCGGTAGTTGAGTTTAATAATTTTTCATTCAAGGAAAGACTTCCTTTTATTGTTTATGCAGATTTTGAGTCGATACTTTTGCCAATTTCCGATACTGCTTCTACCAAAATTCATAAATATCAGCAGCATTTAGCCATATGTGCTGGTTATTATTTCAAGTGTTCCTATGATGACTCCTTCTCATACTATAGGAGCTTCACGGGCTCTAACTGTATGGAGTGGTTCACCACTGAAATGGCAAACTTGGCAAAATTCGTGCAGTCCAAACTAACCGATATTGTACCTCTCAATGTGGAGGTTAGTCTCAAAGATGCATCTGGCACATGTCATATCTGTGAGAAGCCCTTTTTACCTCGAGATAAGATCGTTAGAGAACACTCACACCTTTCCGGTGCATTTAGAGGCTACTCACATAATTATTGTAACCTCAGGTACCGTGAGTCCTTCATAGTTCCAGTAGTGTTCCACAACCTAAGTGGATACTACTCCCACTTTATAATTAGGGATCTCGCCAAGCATGATCAAATAACTCTTGTACCAATCAATAAAGAGAAGTATATTGCCTTAGACATTTCGCAATTTTGTAAAATCAAAATCCCACAATGGAAAATTTTTTCGTAAATTTAAAACTAAATTATGAAAATTATCATCATTTAGCTTTTTTTTGCTTGTAAATAATGTACATTCAAACGCCAAGTCATTTTTCTTGAATATATTTTTAAAACGCTCAAAAACATTTGATTTTCTGGTTTTGCATATATTCTTAATTTTTCTCCCATAAACTACATTACTTAATTGATCAAACGGTAGTAATTCGTAAAGAGAATCGAATGTATTTAATAAATTTTTAGAATCTCTTTGGGAAATTAGTGGAATACATTTTATACCGGTTAAATATATTAGAGCTTTTATAGATCCGTTGTGCGGTGTAGCCATACAAATGACGTGGCGAGGAGTAAGTTGTTTAGTATTATTACATTTCGATTTGAGTTTGAGCGTAACCTCAGTAAAATATCTTGCAATTAAACCACCCAAACTGTGACCAAGTAAGGAAAAATTTATCACCCCCATGTTCTGGGTATTTAAATGTTTTAATAAAAAATCGTAAAGATTTAAAGCTGAAATGCTAATAGATTGTCTCCAATCGCATGCAAAACAAATTAATTTAATTGAAATACAAGGTGTTCCGCGTTCTATCTTCTTCACTAATCGATGCAAAGATTGTAAAAATACTTCATAAACGTCGAAAGTTATCAACTCCAATTTAATTTTATTTATAATTTTAAATCTTAAAGATTTGTTGGATTGTTTTGTATATTTTAAATTTTCTTTCTCGCATTTTGTTAGAAATGTTTTATTTAAAACTGAACTTATATTTGGTAAATAAATTTTTTTTGGTGGCCATATTTGTATATTAGAATCATCTAGAGTTATTGAACTTCCTTTCAGTCCCGGAATAAACACTATGTAATGAGTAGAAGACATTGTTTTCTTAAATTAATTTATTACATAACCAATTAAAATAGCTGTTTATTTTCTCTTCCTGCCACAACTTTTACTTCAAAAAATACTTATTATTAACAAAATAAAACAAAAATTTCGTTCTATCATATGAAGATTATAACGCAAACCTGTTAAGAAAAAGATTTGCTTATTTATTTTTAAAATATTGTAATTTTTTTTCTCGAAAATGAATTAGATTTTGAATATTAGTTGCTTTTATAATTTTCAAAAAATTAAAATTTATATTCGTCGTAGAGTTTCATTATATGTTCACAATTTAAATTACAAAAACAAAATAAACTTTTTCATAAACAGACTTGTATCTCGGTGTATCTTCATTGAAATATAACACGTTTCCCCACTTATTATAATTTTAGATGTAGATGTAATTATAGATCTATTCTTAAATGTTTTAGTAAAAGGCCGGTAAACTAGTATGCATAAGTAGGAGACATATAAAGGTATAAATACACGCGTTCATTCTATTCAGTCTTTGTAATTGTTTGAATATTATTGTTTGTGGTATAGGGTTATTAATTTTTTACACAATGTCCAACAATGTTTTGGTAATTTTATTTTTCTATATAAATAAAACAAATAATTATTTTGATTTTTAGGAAATATTTGAGGAAAATTCGATTCAAAAGAAAACATCGAATAAAATCAATATTTTAGAGCATATGTCACTTTTTTCAGCATCGAATTCTATTACAGACTTGAGTTTGGACCAAATATTTGACAAGTCGGAAGAATTTACAGAAATTATAGAGCATCTAAGTTCCGAAACAAATAACTTGGATAATTATCAATTATCCACAACAGGAGATGATTTACTAGAAAAGAAAACAAATTCTTTAAAGACATCTGTGGAAATGAGTGAAAATTACCAAAGCAAAAAACGAAAATATGAAGACGTCGACAGTTTGGGAGATTCACGGGTGAAAAAAAGAAGGGACGAGGTCTGTGACAATAACGAATCTCTAACGCCCAACCCATTAGCTAAATAATGTGAGATATTTAAGGGAATTAGTGATTGTGGTCTTAAAAATTTTAAACAGTTGTTGGATAATATAAGTACTGAATATAAAAAGAAAATCCTAAAAGACGAGAAACAAATAATATTTAATTGTTGCGTTTATCAATACGATTGTCGGTTCCTGGATGATTCTACAGAGTTGTCACGACTTTACAATGAAAAATACGAAGGATGGCCACAGGACTTTCAAAAAATTGTTGACAGTATATGTAAAAAAACGAGCCACGGACAATGCATATGCCGAAAGGCTTTAAACAAAAGAAAACCGCGTACCAAAAAAATAATTCGTAAAGAAATGGAACTTTCCACAAATGACCAAGACGGTGAGAGATGTGAAGGCAATATAAAGGATGGTGATGTAAGTTATATAAATTACAAATATATTTTATATCATTGTATTTGTATCTAGGTTGATCATCTTTATCTCGAAAATGGAGTGCAGCAGTGTCCCAATAAAGAGTCCAGCTTGACGAGGGACGACAGGCGGTCTCCGGTACAAAGTCCCGCATCACCTATATTAGTGAGGTCTCCTACACCAAATATCGCTAGGAAATCATACACAGCAACTGTGGAATCATCACCATTACAAATAACAAACCAAATGCCCACATCAACAGATAGTTTTAAGAAACATCCCCAAGAACGAGTTCCCACATCACCTACTCCACTACTATCTTCTCCCACACCGCATACTGCTACGAAATCATACATATACGAAGCTCCTGTGCAATCGCCAATACCAACGACAAGATATCAACAAAAAGAAAATAATATTTCTGCATCGACAACCGATCGTTTGCGGCCGCAGTCAACTACATGTTTGGAAGAACAACGATTCGAGTACGGATCTTCCACACCATTTCCTCAAGAATATAGTTCTTCTCAGCAACGAACAAACAGATGGGTGTCTTTGCTGTCTGATCACGAAGACAGGTTAGAAACTTGCTCAATAGTATCAACAAAAACCACACAATGCGACGGTGCTAACAAAATAACATTTTCAGATGAAATTTGTTACAAAATACCATTTATCGTGTGGTCTCAACCGTTGTCGGTGCCGTTATTAAAGCGCCTATTTTTTTATGAAGTGGACAAAAAAACCCACAGAAATTGCTTTATCGTTGTATTGAATAGATTAAATGAAAGACTCGTTAAGCAGGAAAACGAATTGTCATTGGTCTCTGTATTGTTCAACTTGAAGGAAGAAATAAGAACTCAAATAATGGCTTTTATAAATCAAGGGTCCGTAGATGCGGTACGATGTTTACAATGGTTTGTGTACAAAATACAGAGGGCAAAAAAAGATGCCCCCGAATCACGTCCTGTTGTAAATATTAAACAATACAATACAGAAATCATATCGACCTTTAATAAAATACAGCATGATTTATTCAAGAATGAAGAAAATTTTGCCAGGGACATTTCATCTAAATTATACAATTTGTTTAAACTAAAAATGACTGAGATTTATAAAAAGCACTTTGGTGAAACAAACGACGATATAAATGTCATATCATATCTATTGAAATTTATTATCAGAGGAGATTTGTGTAACGTATCGAATGATTGTAGAAGACTGTGTAATTTGATAAGTTATGATAAAAATTTAGGTACTGTTGATAATGATTACAAAAATTTAAGCTTAATTCAGTTGTATAATGAATTAAAATAGAACCATGTTTATTATAACCATTAATAAAATATTTGTCATCTAGCTGTTTACTTTTTACCCACTTTCCCATGATATGTGTATTTTATTTTTGTTGCTTATTTCGTTCTTACAAACAGAAATAATTTCTCAATGTCATTTTAATTTTTTATTTAAAGATTTGCAAATTTTACAATTAGTGAGCTAAAATTGTATGTGAAAACTGAAAACAAAATTAATGATTTTCCCATTTTTAAACTTATTATCCACAAGAGGTTAACCAACTGTAATAATTGTTTACATAAGATAAGCAATCTAATATTCTTTTGACTCGAGATATAACTGATTGACAATTTATTATAGATATACATAGAGTTGTTGAGCCGAGCGAGGCAATGTATAAATATCAGAATCTCACATCTGAAGCTAGCACGAGTAAAAAAAGGAAATTGAAAATTCTTACTGTTTACTGCAAACAGTGTAAACACGTTTCTATATTTTACTGGTGTTTTGATAATGGTGTTATTCTAAAATCTTCAAAATGTAAAAAATGCTGTGACCATTTTAATTTAATGAAACCCAAACAAAAAACTGACAATATCATAACCCATGTTGATTTTCTTCCATATGGTACATATTTGAATGCTTTTTATTATGACAAAAGTAAATTTTTGGAACATGAATTACCCTCCAAAAAAGTTACTACACCAATTTTTTTGCTAAAAAGTGATCGTCGAGAAGGTTTAGTTACTCTTCAAGATGTTGAGTGTTTTATTAATCATTATAAATAAATTATTTAAGAAATTTTAATAAAAATACAAAGTTATTTGCTGTTCTATAAATATATATTTATAAAGTACAAATGACAATTTTAATGTAGGTGATTTATATATTACTTTAGAGATGTCACTATCATTATTACTAAAATTATCTGTTCATTAGGGATAAATTAAGATATTTTAGTACTGTTTTTGTTTATGTCGTTAAATGTATAAATAATTCTAATACTGGTAATAATTAAAACTAGAAAATGCTATCTTTTACTTAAATAATTATTTTAAAACAAATTTCATTATTAAAAATGAAATAATAAACGAAAAACAGAAATAAAAAAACCTTGAATTATTTTATTTGAATCTTAATTAGAAAATATATAGTTTAGTTTAATAATTCTTAATTTGATGTGCGCATAATTTTTTTGCTGTTTTGAAAGTAACCTTCAGTTTTTTTAATTATTATATTTAGCAGACGTTTGAGGTTATATTTCAAATAATATAAGATAAATTTTGCCTTTTGTATGAATTATAACCTCAAACGACTACTCTACTTAAACTTCGATATTCGTTTGAACGTAAAATTACCCCCTCTACCACAATTTTCGTCTAATTTTTGATGGAAAGGGAAGCTTTCGGGTGCTCGGACCAATGAAATGGGTTATTATTGATCATGTGGTACTAAAATTACTATATAAACATCATATCCTTCGCGCGCGACTCACTTCTTATCCATAAATATATCTTTAATAAAGAAGTTAGAGGAGAGGATGATGCGAAGTTCGTCTATTATAATATAAACATATATATATATATATATATATATATATATATATATATATATATATAGATAGATATATATATATAGACCTATATTCATCACATACGAGTCCCGTTTATACATGTGCAAGATACTAAACGAGGCCCGCGTTGCACTTACGAGTCCCGAAATCGGGCCTCGTTGTTCTAAAGCTTGTATTTAAGATTGTTTTTCCTCTCACAATCCCACAAAACCATAATCCAATTTTTTTTTTGGGCTCATAAGTTATGTGCATATAGCGACTTATACGGTTTTCAGTTCATTAAAACTTGAACTAGGGGTCGCGTCAGTCGTTCTGTATATACTTTCTATTAACTATGCGAGGCCTCCGTATATACACTGATTTTATAAGGTTATTGCCAATTCCGAGTCCCTAAGCATGGCAACAATGTTGTTGAGACAACAATCGTTTGGCATTCACATTAGATTTTGAACTAAATACAAACTGCAAGGGCCGACTGCCGTCTCATGTCATTAAAATCGCTGTGTTTGTGGGCAACAGAAAGAGAACGCATGAGCGTGAGATATTTGTCTCTTTTCATAGCATTATTAATGGTGTTTACATGTTATTTGGTAATTTAAAAATAAATAAATTCTTGTATTTTGTTTTTATTTTATAGCGTGGTGTTTCATTGTAATACGTGAATATTACTAAACTCAAATATCTAAAATTATGGTTAATTGGGTAGCTTTTGGGTATAAAAAAATTCAATCAAAGAACTCAAATGTCCAATATAACACAAGAATTCTTTGATTGTTAAAGATCTCAATGGATTTTAATGCCTAGTAATCAGAAAAATATTTTAATTATTGATTATGGTAGAAAAATGCTTAACTTAAAAATAATATAGTGCACAAAAATCTAAATCAGGAGTATTTTTTTAAATAAATTAAATGATTTGAATTCGTGTATTTAGACGTCAGTGATCGGAAACTTCATAGATAAATTGAGAGTAATATCTATAGTATTATAAAATCGTAAGTTGGTCTGTTTGTTTGGGCATCACGAAAGAACTGATTTTGCTGAATCTTTTTTGTTGTAAAGCCTATAGTTTGACTTAAAATCTAGTAAACATTTTACTCTCTACATTGACAGATCGGTAGATATAGCGAAAAAACTTCTACCATATTAGGTAACACAATTATTCTATTGGTTCCATCGCACACAACAAATATTAGATGATACTTGCATCAGCTTAGCTTTTATTCAAAATTCGGAATATGCCAATGTAAAATGTTTCGATAAAAAAAATCGACTGATATATCAAGCGTAATTGTACAGGGTGTTCCATATAAAGGATAGGTGAAACATAGAGCAGGTTTAATAATATAAAAAAGTGATATTATTAGGTGGACTTTATGCATGTATACAATGTGGTTTAAATAAGAGGGTAGTGGAATTAGTTATACGGGGTGTTTCAAAAGAGTTGAACTGGGTGGGCTATAAATAGTTGTATATACCAGGCAGTTGAAAAACGGGTGGAGAATTATATTTATGCAGGATAACAAAATCTTTGGCTCATAAATAAAAAATCTTAGAAAAAATGTGTTACGTAAGCAGTTAGGATATTTGAATTATCTTCTTGAGTAATAGTTATGAAACGGGTTGAAAAGATTTTAGAAGCAGTTGATTATAAAGTGTTGTTGAAATATAATATGCAGTGGAATTTTAGTTTATAGGGTGGTTAAAAAATTGTTTGATATCCACAAGTAGTAGCTTATATAGGATGGTTGAAATATTTGTCGAAGTATAATTACAGTTATACAGGTGGGTTTAAAAAATATCACAAAGAAATGTCTAAGTATAAAAGGTGGTGCAAAACTGTTATATTCTGTGGCCCATGAGTAGTTACATATACAAGGTTGTTGAAAAATAAGGTAGAGAATGATTATACAGGGTGGGTAAAAAAATGATAGAAAAATATTGTTTTATAGAGTAGAACATGAGCCGTTGTGGCGAAGTAAAATATGAGAAAAAATTGTGAAATAGCTTAACCCATGTTAGTCTGAAGCTGGTAGACAATGTAACTCGTTCCTCGAAGTTTTCTTGTACTTCCATCGTCTTGAAATGATTGATCTCACAACGTTTCAATAGCTTTGGACCTGCTACCGTCATCATTCACCTGATGATGAAGTTTATTTTAAGTATTCTAAAACTACACAATTTTGAAAGGAAAAAAATGCCCTCTCATGCAAAATGTGAGAATTATTACAATACCCCAATATTGAATCGGAAAAAATGTCAACATAAACTGAATTACTTATAACTATTCGACTTCAGTCTCGAATATGTAATTTCGAAATGATTGTTGAGGAGCACCTTACTTCTTCTGTCTATTCTTTTTTTTTGTTTTTCATTTCTCCTGTAACATATATTTAAAAATTGTAATGGAAACAAACTGTAGTAGGAGCAACTTCGAATAGTTATTTGACAGAAAATCATCCCCACAGGCGTTCTAAAACAAAGACGTAATTCAGCATTTAAAATATACAAGAAATAACGTATAACAAATATATACCTACAGTAATTGACAATGAATCATTTCAAGAGAAGCCAAACTAAATAATTTTTAAAACATCTTTAAAAGAAAAAGACAAAAAAAACACATTAATTTATATTTACGGGAGGAACATTTTACACGAATCGGTCACCCTGCAGTTCCAACTCCTATGCGGGGGTGAATATCACTTCTAGAAGTTTAAATACAAAAGGGTATCATGTATTACCCCTTTTTATCAAAGGTCTTTTTTGCCAATCTTTTAACACTTCATTTTTTTAAATCACATTATTTTTTAAAGTAATGACGAACAAACCGTAAAAAATTAAAATTTTTAAAATAATTGTCAATTGCACCAAAATTGGGTTAGGGCGGTTTTTAGGGTCTCTTGATCACGAATCCGAGGTTAAATTTGCAAAATTCAAAATAGTGCAACCAAGATGGCGAATGAAAATTTAAAAAACAGCCGTTTTACACAAAACTCCTTATAAGGGGGTTTTTAGGTTCGCTGATCACGAACCAGAGACAAAATTTAAGATGGGGGATCAAATGTGGACGAAAATTTCGTCAGCCATCTTGAATTTTGTAAGTTCCGAGCTCATAATCAGAAACCCCAAAAATCCCCATATACCAATTTTGGCGTACGTATATCAGTTGATTTATAAATTTTCATTCCCCATCTTGAATCCAACACATTGAATTTTGCAAATCTGACCTCGGATTCGTAATCAGAGATTCTAAAATCCACCCTTAACCAATTTATAAAAAATATACGCTTTGATTTTCCACACATGGACTTTTATTTTATTTGCTACATGATTAACTTGATTTTTATAAAAATATGTATTTAAGTTCCTTATTTGGCCCCCAAAATTAACATTAGAGTTTTATTTTACTAATAAACTGTCAGGGAACTTTTATAATATACTGTTTTAATTAAGGCTCCGGAGTGATATTATAAGGGTATCCGTTTTTGTATATACGGAACCCTAAAAATAATCTGATTTTAGAAAATGATGCGTCAAAAGATTGGCAAAAAAGAGACCTTTAAAAGAGGTATCACATGATACCCCTTTGTATTTAAACTTGTAGAAATGAGATTCACCCCCGCTTAGGACTAAAACTACAGGGTGACCGATACGTGTAAAATGTTTTCCCCCGTCAATATAAATTAACGTGTTTTTTGTCTTTTTCTTTTAAATATATTTTAAAAGTTATGCTGGTGGCTAGTTTTGAAATCAAAGCCCTGTATAACAAATATACAATACACCTTTTGCACTCAGGAAGACTGTTAACCATATTGCAGACTTTTGATTCTCTCAAAACAGATGTGAGTTTACTTCCCATAAGGGTCAATCAGTAATCCGCACAATTTTTAGTAATTGATCCTCTACATTTTGTTTCCATCACAAATTTCAACTAATTATCAGTTACAGAAAAGAAGTGAGAAGAGGGAAAACTCAATAAACAGACATAGTAGTAAAGAATATGTGTTTAAGAAAAATAAATAATGTTATATAACAAGTTACTTTGATCTTAAGAAAAGCATTTTCGTGTAATACAGAGTAAGTGATAAGTGATGTGCAGAATTTCAAGGCCATAATTTGCATACAGTTTAAATTACCACCATTTAGGTCAGATTATGTTACATTCAAATTGATCTCATGGCAGCCATTCATGTAGTAGTTTAATCCCAGGTTAAGCAAAAAACCGAAAATATGAATTAGCCGGAGAAAACTGTTTAAAGTTCATTTAACTGATAGATTTTGTAGAAACATTATTAGCTATTATTAAAAATAGAAAAAAAGAAAATAAAGAATAAACGAAATTTTATTTTATAATAAACAATATATTGTATAAACTTAGTACCGTGGAATGGGGTTACTTAGAATCCAGGGGTGACTTTGATAAAAACTTCGTTTCGTTTTTAAACAAAAATTGTGGAAATTCTGAAAGCTTTTTTTGTGGTTGGCAGTACTGAACGTCACATCTATCATGTCATAAGTCGCAGTGGATGGATCTGTGCCGGGTTATGAAAAACTATTTAAAATGTGTAGAAAGTACTAGTTTTTTTTGTAATATTGAAAGCTTGAATAACATCTCAAATGTTTACAGTTCATTTAAACACTATAACCATAAAAGCGACCTTTACTACAAGCCATAACCTTGAAGTTCACTGTTTTTTTGGTAGCATATTTTGTACGAGGTGTCATTGATCCCCTATGCGGGTTTACTTTGGTCAATGATATCAATGTTACCCCCTAAGGTTATTTAGTTTGAGCTACTTAGACTGATTAATGATTTTATTAACGACGATGTTTTTTTATTGGTCTGTCATCATGCCAAGGACATATAAAAAGCGTTTAGGCTCTCGAAAAACTGGAATTAGGAAGAGATTCTGAATAAGGTTATTACGGAAGGAATTAAAAACCGATTGACGTTATGGAACAATATATAGGTAACAAGTACCATGGAAAATTTTTACAAAGATCTAGTGCAAAAACAGTTTTCTCTGAAAATGAAGAGAATGTGATATTGAAATGGGTAGCGAAAAGTGCAGGAATTGATTTGTATAATTCTTACAATAAGTTAAAAGTTAATAACATTTCCTAAATATTTATTACATATTCAAGACAAATGTGTGTTTTCATAACAAAGTTGTATATCTCGTAAATTTCCTTTTTCTTAGTCAAAGTAACCCCAAATACATAAAAAACGATATAAATCCTAGACTCATGGATAGATTTAACAAAATATATTTGTTTTGTTCCTGGTTAGGAATATTTTCGAAGTCTGTAAGAAAAAAGGATGATATCTTAGTAACCCTAATCGCAGTTTAAAATTAAATAATGAGAAAATTAATATTTTTATGCCAGAAGTGGACAGTCCAGACAAAACCAATATTTACATTTATTCTCGTATATTTTTTACCATATTTTAAGAAAAAAATGTTTTAATTCTGAAACTGATCAAAGTTACCCCATTTTACGGTACTGTAGATCTAAAGTTATCAACACAAAACATTCTTCACTGATTATAGCACTCGGTGATATTAGTTTCGGTACTGATTGTAAACGAATGTTTTAATTCGGACCCAGTTTACTTTTGCGAAAAGTTTCTTTTCTTTCTGCTTGAACTCTTCAACCTCTTGTTTTTTGGGTGGTTTTTTATTAGTGATGAACTCTTTGAAATATAAAATCATACAATTTTTTTCTTCTTGGTTCCACCGCATTCTGCTCCCTGTTCTGGCTGAAAATATTTATAAATATAAAAGCTGTACATAATTCAAATTATATTTTTGTCTTACATTGTTTGATTTGCTTATTAGGAACACCACTTTCGTTATATATATTTGTTGTCTCGTCTTCAGGACTTGTAAGTGCATGTGTTTTAAGATAGTTTTTGTTATTCAATTCTAGATTTGCATCTAATGGCGTTGAGGTAGTTGTTATGTTTACTTCTGTGTTATCTGAATTTTAAAACAATACATTATACAAATTTCCTTCCCTAATCACTTAAAAATTAAGCAATATTTACAACTTACCTTTTCTAGAAATAGCAAAGTTTTCTTCGATTTCTAATACATCTGTCTCGTCTACATTAACAGCCTCCAGGCCTTTCCCTTTGTATAGGTGAGCTTTTCCCTGGTCGATCATTAATAGCAGTTTCGCCATTTTAGCAGTTTGATATAGATCTTGCGGCAATCTACAATTTTTCATTTAAGTAAAACCCGTTTTAGGGTTGTAAAATTTCATTTATAAACCTCTCGCTATTTAATTGTAGTAGAAACATCATTTAAAATAATAAAGCCTGGTTATACAATAATTGTTTTCTTAGTACCGTAAAATTCATAGGGACTAATTTCAAAAAGCATATCAAGTAATTTGTAATTTTTGGGAATGTTTAATTTAAGAAATCTCGTTTAATTTAATTAAATTATATTTTTTCTTGTTTATTTATTTATCAGAATAGCTTGCTTGTAGGTTATCATAATTTGTTCGAGACACAATACTAAATAGCCAGATAGAGGGAGAGAGGGAAAGAGGAAGAGAGGGAGCGAGAGGGAATAAAAATACGCTGAAATAATAGATTGGTGCCAATTATGTTTAGAGCTGAAAAAGGATATTTTTTCCTGTCTAATACTACATTAGATAATCTCTTTAAACATTAGACTACATAAGGATAAACATGTTTCATTATAGCCCTTAAGATTTTTATAAACTCAAATATTACTAACCTATACCATTCTTCGTGGGTTTTTTTCGTGTGCCCCATAAATATGGCTAATTGCTCCATATCATTTTCATTTATATTCATTACTTGCAATATTGTTGCGGTTTGCTTCCTAAATTTGGTAGATGTTAATGATCTGGAGTTTTGTGCACCACAGGCACAAGCAAATCTTCGAATTACACTGACACCGTGATACCATCCTTTCGCTAAGTCGGGATTTGCAAAAAGGTATTCATTGGACTCTGGAATTTCTTTAATAATTCTACGAATTTTCAGTAAGAGTTCTATTTTTTGTTGCATAAATGGTGAAAACAAGATGGGTACTGGACGACTACCTTTCCCACCAGAAACCACCCGCTTAAAATTTGTGCACAATAATTTTTCAGAAGCCGACAAGCTTTCTAAAAGTTCTTCTTGGCGATTTTCACTAGAAAAATCTTTAAGATATGTCGATGTTTTTAAATATTGAATCTCTCCAATTCTTTTCCGGTTTAATATTAATACCAAAGCCATAACGCTTTTCGCTAACCTTTTGTAATTAAAAATTAACAATTGCTTATCATATTCGATATTTCTATTATCTTTTTTAATTAACTCAACAAGTATAGCGGAACTATTTGCAGCTTCCTTTTTAACGTAATTATTAAACTTGATAACATCATTAGTAACAGGTATAATTTGGGGTTTTTCCCAATGTTTTTCAGTCATATCTTTCAATGCTAATGATGCTATTTCACTACTCCAGTGGTCTTCTATCAATTTATGTAAGTGTTTTATGTTTTTTAATTCCAACTCAGGGTTTTTAAAGTCAAAAAGTTTGGACTTTTTTATTATATGTCTGTGAATAATATTACATACTTGTTTTAAGTTAGTACCCATATGCAAAGCAAGTGACGAAGCTTTAAATGTTTTGGTCTCTGGATTAAAACCGGCAATTACTTTTGTAGCAGTCACCAAATAATCGAAAAACTCTGGTTTCATGACCTGAGTTAAATTTTTTACGCCAACACTATTTCCACTATTTGTTAAATTTTCGTCGTTCCTTAAACCTATTATACCCTTTAAGGCTATTAGCAACCTTGACAATTCTCGCATTTTATTAGATGTTACAGTAGCAATTTGTGGCCTCTTGTGTTTTTTCAAATGTGTTGCGCCAAATAAACAAATTAATATGTCATTTTTAGCAACTTCACTTATTTCGTCCGGTCTCATAATACTGAAAACTTCTTTTTTTAAACGTGTGTTCAGTAGAAAATCATTTTTACTACGTACAGCTGCTAAGAAGGTTTGCGACTGAGTTAAGGCGTATAGTCTACCTCTTTGCTGACATTCGACCTCTCGTCCTGGGCATTTCTTGGCATGTCTACTTAATGTTTTCTTTTTATAAACACCACAACATGAACTACAAGCTGCAAAGTCATTGAAATCTTTAGCATTTCTTATACTCTCGTCTTCAGTTGGTCGTCGAACTGCTATAACTCTTTTTTCTTCTTTAAACAAAGCAAAATTACCTTTTTTTCGAAGGCAATTCCAGAATTTTTTCCGTTCTAGGTTGCCCAATGGTAGAGATAAAACTTTTCGAACCTCTGGCTCTTTAGCATGTTTTCGTGATATATGCCGTGCAAAATGTGTCTGTTCAATAAAACAGAAAGGACATACATTTTTCCTATCCCATATCCTAAATTTTCTTCGAGAAACATCAACATGGTCATTAAATCGTAGAACCTGCGAGTAGATAACAAAAGGTTAAATATTTTTATTAAAAATGGAATGTACTTAACTAAATTAGGTAGGTACTCATAGGATAATGTTTTTTATGTTTAAAAAACATTATTTTCTAGAAGTACTTCTAGCCTTTTCAATTCATCTAGTCCACACATTGCCTTATTTTTAGACATCGTATTCTCTAGTCTCAGGTATAACTAATGTAATAGAAATGCTGTAGAACCTTTGGTGTCACATATCAAATAACACAGTTTTGCTCCCTAACACCAAACCTTTATTTTAAACAATCAACGCCGTTTCAACAAGTCAGAATTGTCATCATCAAGGAGTAAACCAAAATGTTTTGGTTATTATATTACAATATATGTCATAAAATATGCAATCTGAGAATAAGACTAATTGAAAACACTCGTATTACCTTTCCATTCATAAAGCCAGTCTGTTTCAGGCTTTCTAATTTTTTAACCTCTTTTCCAGGTTTTGTAGATAATTGTAGGTCAGGACTGCTTTCTTCAAAAACTGTCTAAAAATAAAAATTATAGGTTTTGACACTAATTCACAATTACGTTATACCACAATTCGCCTTTGGAAAATTGAAGTATTAACTTAAATTATAAAATTAAATAACGTATCTTTTAACTATAGCCAGACTGTTGAAATTCTGACTTGTTTATTTTGAATTTTTTACTGTAAAATAGTGGGAAGGATATTTGTCAAAATTCCGTTTCTTTAGAAAACTAATTATGAATTCAACTTAAACCAACAAGTTAATACAGAGAACTAATTAATTAATTTTTCCATACCTCCATTGAGACCCGAATACTTGATTCCGAAGAATTAGAGTCGATGTCATTATCACTAGTACAAAAGACTGATCCGTCATCAGATTTTACTACGCTTTTCTGAGAACTTATTTCGCTGTTCGGATCTTCTTTAATATTAACTTCTTGTTCAACTATATTCTAAAATAACACTTATTGTTAATATTAGAGGAAAACATTAATTTTCAAGTACCTCAAACATACCTTGTTCGTAAATTCTTCCTCTTTTTCACTTGCATTGCTTTTCACTACTAAACTTTGGATATTTTCTATTTTCGGAATTAAAATTTTACTTCTCAAGATTTGGGGAACAATTATTTTTATATTTTTCTCGCTGATGTTTTTGGTGACATTACTCTATAACAGAAAGACCAAAAATGCTGTTAACAATGCACAGAACTGTTACAGATCTTTTCTAAACATTTGGGTTAGGTTATAATCATGCAATGTTTTTGAACCTCACCTTTTTCAAACTGCCGTATGTATATGTTTTTCCAATGTCTACATTCTCATCTACAAACTCATAAATACATTTCGAGGTTTTCACGGGTTCAGAGGTATTAAAATATCTTGTTACTTTTTCATGTAAAGACTCCATTGGTATACTAAGAGAATTGGTTGGAGCATGATATTCCTGGTATAACATTTCATTTTCAATGGCGTTTCGAGTAATGTTAGGACTCTCTTTTTGAGTAATATTTCCTGAAAATAATAATATTAATTATCATTACATGCTTTCTTCTTGACAAAACCTCACAAAATGTTATAAATCCTATAAGCACATTCAGCATAAACAAAAAATAGCTTCAGGCATTTTTTTAATGTTCAATAAGAATAATTTGGTCAAGTGCGAGTTGGACTCGCATACTGAGGGTTCCGTAGCACCATATGAAGATTTGATACAATGCAGGTGAATCAAAGTATATATTTTTTTCTAATATTCCAGTTTCAGGCAAGCATGAGTGTATTTTCTTATATTTACCCTAATATCTTTTAAAGGAAGCGTTTTAAATTTATATAAAATATAAACTTTTATTTTCCCTACACAGACTTTTTATTTTATCTGCTACATGATTCACTTTATTTTTATAAAAATATGTATTTAATTTTCTAATTTGGACCCAAAATTAACATTAAAGTAAGAAGGTCTTTTATAATCTACTGTCTAAATTTTAGGCTCTGTAGATTGGAAGATATAGGGGAAAATAGGTCAAATTTTAAATAATAAATTACTAAATCTGTTTAAAAATCGTAACTAAATATATTTTTCAAAATTTTAAATAGTGTAGTTTCTAAAGTGGAAAATCAAATTATTTAAAAATATGATATATTTGTAATTCAAATAATGAGCCTTTTATTTAATAAATTATATGATGCCTTCGAAAATTAAATTTTTATTTTCCATTTAATTTAATTTGCACCAAAAACTACTATTGGGGTTTTCTTCTATTTTTTCCTATAAATTTCAAGTGAGCCCCAGTACACCTAATTATTTTCAAAATTTTAGGTGATATGCTTTCGGAAATAAAGCGGGAAATGAGATTTTTTTTATATATATTTTTTTAATACTTTGTAAACAATTAATTTTAAAAATATGAAAAATATAAATTTGTATTCCTAATAATGAGCCATTTCATGATGCCTTATGATGCCTTAAAGTTTTTTTATTATTTTCCGTTTAATTCTATAATTTGGCCCCCAAAAAATATAAGGGATTTCTTCGCATTTTTCCTGTAAACAAAAAATTTTAGGTCTTATAGTTTGGGAAATAAAGGGGGGACTGGTTAATTTTTTTTCAAATATTTTTAATAATATATTTTAAAATATTCATTTTAAAAATATGAAAAAAAATGTATTCCTCATAATGAGCCATTTGATATATTACATGATGCGTTATAAATAATTTTAATTTTATATGTTTCATTTAATTCTGTAATTTGCCCCACAGAAATAATAGTAGGGGTTTCTCCTTATTTTTCCGGTATAATTCAGGTGAGGCCCTGTATCTATAATTTTTTTCAAAATTTTGCAGCTTATAGTTTCGGAGATAACGTAGGGGGAATTGGTAAAAATTGTTATATTTTTGTTAATATCTTTAAAATAATTTATTTTTAAAATAATTAATTTTTGATGAAACAAATATATTTGTTATCGCCATAATGAGCCCTTTCATTTAATATATTACATGATGTGTTAGAAACAATTTTAATTTGATATTTTCCATTTAATTCTCTAATGTGCCTCCCAAAATCAATAGAGGTTTCTTTTTATTTTTCTGGTAAAATTCAGGTGAGGGCCTATATATCTATTTTTTTTTCAAAATTTTGTGGCTTATAGTTTCGTAAATAATTTATTTTAAAAATATGAAAAATATATATTTGTTTTCGCCATAAGGAGCCCTTTCATATGATATATTACATGGTGTGTTAGAAACAATTTTAATTTTATATTTTCCGTTTAAATCTGTAATGTGCCTCCCCAAAATTAGTAGTAGAAGTTTCTCATTATTTTTCCGGTAAAATTCAGGAGAGGTTCAATACGTCTAATTTTTTTCAAAATTTTACTTATAGTTTCGGATATAAGGGGGAGAACGGTCCATATTTTTAGTCTCCCCCCCCCAGAAGTACCCCTAAAATCAAAATTTCTTCATTTACGATATCTACTCCTGGTCGTATCACCAAATTATACACTGGTACTAAATTTCAACCTTTTCCGTCCAGTAGTTTAGAAAAAAATTGCTGTGATGTGAAAGAGGTAGAAATCCGGAGTGATATTATAAGGGTATTCGTATATTGTATAAACGAAACCCTAAAATGTATTTTTTCATCGACCAATATCGTTAAAAAGTTATTGAAGATCATTATTTCCCTGAAATTGTTTCATGTCTATTACTACTACAGATTTGTATCCGTCTATTATTGAAAATCAACCAGTAAATGGTAATTAGAGCTGGCTTTTTAAAAACAATAATTTACACATTAGTTTTAAACTAATGTGTAGAATCTACTATTGATTGTATTTATAGGTTGAAATGATTATTAAGTAAAGACTGTGTTACCGATCACTCTATGATGTGATAGATACAGATGATTGTGAAGAAGTGATACAGATTTCCAACAAATTCATATACCGACAAAAATGCTGATTCTGCTTCAGTACGAATACATAAATATGAGTTTCTCTCATTAGTTTAAAGCGATAATAGAAGTATTCGAAATATTATTTATATTAACATGAGATTCCAATAAAAAATATGCCTTTTAAAACAGGGTGTTGATATTCCATGCACTTCGGGGGAAAAATGTACGAGTAATTAATATCCCGTATGACTGTGGGCGAATCATTTAAAATCTGGATACAAACCAACCAAAATATAATTAGAAATAATTTAGTCAAGTGCGAATTGGACTCGCATACTAAGGGTTCCGTACCACCTTTGGGATTTGATAGAATTCTAGGTGAATAAAAAATATATTTTTCTGATATTCCAGCAAAGAATGAGTGCATTTTTCTTATATTTATTTTAATATATTTTAAACTAAGTTTATAAAAAACATATACACTTTTATTTCTCACACAGAGCCTTTTTATTTCATCTGCTACATGATACGCCTGATTTTTATAAAAATATTTATTTAATTTTCTAACTGGGTCCCCAAAAATTAAGATTAAGATTTTTCCTTTACTTTACCAGTAAACTTTCAGTAAACCCCTATATAATCTTTGCCTGAATTTTAGGCTCAGTAGTTTGGAAGAATTGGTCAAATTTTAAATAATTATTTATTAATTTAAAAAATATTTTAATAAAACAATTACCTAAAATATATTTGTACATTTATAATTATTCCTTTCATTTGAAGGTTGTACATTAACATTTTTGTTTCAATTTGAGTTTATAAATTAGATAGAATTTGTGTTTTACTTTTTTTAATGGGTCGAATTTTGTAGCTTTATATTTTTAATTTTTTTACAAACTATTTTAAAAAATATTTTAAAGACAATATACTTGTCTTTCTTCCATTATAATTCTGTAAATTGCCCCCCAAACTTAATATCAGGGTTTTCTCCCTATTTTTTCCTGCAAAGTTCAAGTAAGACCCTATATTTCTAATTTTTTCCAAATTTTAGATCGTAAAGTTGAGATATAGAAGGGGGGTTATAAGTCGATGTTTTATATTTATGTTAATATCTTTTAAACAAATGTTGTTAAAAATATGGGAAATATATATTTGTATATCTCATAAAGAGCACTTTCATTTGGTCTAATACATGATGCTTTTGAAAAAAAATATGTTATTTTCCATTTAATTTTATAATTTTGTCCCCCAAAATTAATATAGGGTTTTCTACTTATTTTTTTATCAAGTTCAAGTGAGGAAATAAACGGGGAAATGGGTATTTTTTATGTTTCTGCTAATATCATTTAAACAATGGATTTTAAAAATATGAAAAAAATATATTTGTATTCCTCCTAATAAGCCCTTTTAATTGATATATAGTACGATGCCTTTTAAAAAAGTTTAATATATTATTTCCCGTTCAATTATATACTTTCTCCAAAATTAATATTAGGGATTTCTCATCATTTTTCCTGCAAAGTTGAAGTATTTTTTTTTATTTTATGTCTTATAGTTTCGGAAATAAGGGGGAATAGATAATTTTTTTTAATATCTTTTAAACTAATTATTTAATATATATTAAATATGATGTAATTCATGATGTGTTTGAACAATTTTTAATTTTATATTTAATACTATAATTTCCCCCCCCCCAAATTAAAATTAGAGGTTTCTACTTATTATTCCTGTAAACTTTGGACAACGTTCTATACTTCCTTTTTTATATTTTAGGCTCATTAGTTTCGGAGATAGGTGGGGGGATATTCGATTTTTTTAAATTTACCCCCAGACGTACCCCTAAAACTTTTTTTTCATTCAAGTACTAAAATATCAAATTTCAACATTTGTCGTCGAGTTTGGAGAAAATGGCTGTGATATGAAAGACGGAGAAATCACGAGTGATTTCATATGGTTATCCGTATATTTTTATAGACGGAACCCAAAAAATCAGAAAAATTGGGAATAATAACAATAATATTACCAAAATAGTGAAACTCTTCAGTATTTTATAATACAGTTTTGTACTTATTGTAATTCAGCAAAACGCACTTAATACTTTTATTTCTTCTCAATGCAACAAAATACTTAATTTTATCTATTTCGATTTTTAAAGATTTTAATTATTTTATCCTAACATAAACAAAAATGTTAATCTGTGCATATTTTTCCCAATCCACTGTGCGGAGACGAGAATTTAAAATATCATAGAATCTGTAGATGGAGAATTTCGTGAACCCCAGTGCCTGTGTAAGAACTAGATGGCTCTCTCTTAGATACATACAATCATAGGCGAACCGAAGGGGGGCAGCTGCCGGACCTGAAAAACCGGCCGTGAGCCATTTAACCTTCCCATAAATTTGCTGACTTGCCCCCCGCTCAGGACCAAAAAATTTTTCCACTTTTTAGGAATTTTTTTTTCGTTTGTCCTCCTCTAGGATAAGTTGTTTCCTAATTAGCGCCTCCCTAAACCAAAACTGCGCCCTTGCATGAAATATTTTATTGTCTGAACTTAGGAAAAGACTGTCAAAGATTTTACAAAATGTATTGTTGCAGAATACCAATGATGATTAAGACTTTGGTAGTTACATTTTATATATTAAAAAAACTGTAAAATTCTTAAAAGGGAATAATATAGCAATTTTGGATGTATACAATCTTAGGAACGAAATAATCAAAAGAAAAGATCTATTCTTTGGGTATCAAACTGGAAAATGATTAAAGACACTGAAGTTATCAGAATTTTCACCGACATTTCATATTGTTCTTGGACAAGGTCGTGGTGCACCGAGACAAGTGGTTTGATTTCAGCCACACAAATTGACTCTCTTCATTGACCAACATAAAAGAGCAGTTTGTTCACATAGTTGAAACTATGAAACTACAAAAACATAAAATTAATATGAATGTTCTGTAAGAATAAATTTATTCATTTAAAGCAAGTTCATTAATTTTTTTTTTATTAAGAACTTCACAGAAGTGCCAACAATTTTTAGGAGGTAATGACTTTATAAATATATTTACAATAGTGTCATTTTTGCTGTCAATTTCCGCCACTTCTGCATTTACAGAGATAGTTTTTTCTCTGAAGAAGGGTAAGTGGCGGGATGAAAGAAACAACAATGGACTATTAATATATCTTAATATGGATATAGAGTGCAAAGATATTGTTTAAATATTCTTTAATAACAAATATTTGTTAGATGTTGCTTGAAGTAACAAAAATATGTATGGAAAAATGTTAACAAAAAAATATTTTATATTCAGATGTACTTTATTTTTTTACCTTGAACAGTAAATATACTTTATTTTCTTTAGAAAAAGGTGGCAGCCCTACCTACGAGTGTACTACATATTATCATGTATTTGATAAGTATAATAACATCTAAACGGAAAATTGTCGTCGTTGGCACAGAATAATTAAACTCAGAAGCGAAACTCTCCGTTGCCGCCAGAATGTACGCTATCCTCAGAGTAAAAGCTACAAAAATAATCCCATTATTCAGAAAGAATATGTTAAATACATGTTACTTACATGTAGACAATATTCAACTACATATCAATTATCAAACATATTCTAACTATGAGGTGAAATTTATCGTGTTTAAAAAAACAGTCCAAGGATCGCATTATTAGCACTAAATCTTATAAGATTTATTTATGATTTTAAATTGCATCAGAACGAGGTAACTATACAAGTCAAAAAAATTTTGAGAATTAAAATATACTTTAAAAAGATTGTGAGTTGGACCTATTCTTCCACACCATTTGAAGTGGAACTTTTGGTATATCACAAATATATAAACACAAACCTTTATTTTCACACGACTTCTGATTATTATTTTTTTATTCAAATGCCTTTAAAAATTACATTTTTCATATATGTTGTTCCACCTTTAATACAAATTCCTCCTTATATTTAATTTAAAGTTACCGCCCGGATATCGTTACGGTCAAAGTAGAGGCCGATTTTGTTCAAGGTCACGAAATCTTGACCCCAAAACATCAAAGGTTCCGACAAGAGTTTCGCTTCTGGGTTTGATTATTGTGTCGTTGTCGACAATTTTCTATTTTATATAAATTAAGTAATAGGACCCAACAATAAAAAAAGTAAACTTAAATTTTATTTATTGTGAAAAAAGATCCCTATACTTTGCTTTTAAAATTGGTAAAAATATTTTTCGTCTACCGCGACACTTGGTATTCATGCTTTATATGATCAAAACAAAAATGAAGGGGGAGCTAATATATTTCAGTTACTGATTTAAATATTAGACTTACCTGAGTGCTGGCTTAAAACCATGTTCAAAATTTTGTTTGAGCGAGTATTCATTTTTAAAGTACACAACACCACTTCACTACACAGCCTAGAATGTTAAAAAAACCTGATATGTACAATGTCTATGCAGGTAGTTCGTCGAAACTCAATACTTATTACATTAGGTTAGGTTAGGTTATTGCAACCCTCGTGTGAATTCGAAGGCAGTATTGGCGGGCACACGATACACCTGTAACGGTATGCCGACTTGTGTTCCCAAATGTGACCAAGTCTGCGCATGACATCATCTGAAATGTTTATCTTCATGCATTGAATATAATACTAAAACATTTAATTTAAAACATTTTGAGGGCTTACGGTAGGTTGAAGAGCGTAATTTCATTGTTCATTTGTAGATGTCTAGTGGAGAAATAGTTTTCATTCGGGTTTGTGTGTTTACAGATAAATTTGGCAGTTTATTTATAGTATAATTGGTCCCCACATTTATCTGTTAATTTAATTGAAAAACTTTGAATTCATTTCTATTAAATTCAAAGGACGAGTTGTGGTGTTGCTACATTAAAGAACAATAAACACTATCTAAATGGGCAATTTGCACCCTGTATTTAGAATTTTCACGAAAAAACACATTTCCAAAAAACACACTCAGAAAACTATGTAAACCAACTCATGTGAAAATGTAGATTTGTAGGTACATACCTTTTCAATAATTGGGCATTTTCTCACTTACGTTTCATTTGAAGCTATACGGCCTTAGTCGGTGACCCGTCTACTTGGCGATAGCGATATTAGTATATGATATTAATAACAATATAGAGTCTTCCGTTGTTTCAAAACTTTTTTAGGATCGAATGCAATTTTTGAGCTTTTCATTTTTGAAAAAATTTTACCTGTGATAAATTTTTGATAACAGTTTGTAGTTACTATTTTAAATTCTCATAAATTCATATTACTTTGTAATTTGGTGTACTATAAATAATTATCAAAATTTAATATTAATATATGTACTGTAACTGCAAGGAAATTTTATTCCACTTTTAAGATATACTGTGATTTAAAGTATATATGTGCCTAGCAGTTACTTATTACTTATAATTGAAATTGTAGGTTGTCTGAAAATTCTATTATTAAGATTTTATGTGTCAACTAAGGTACAAAAATTTAGCATTTAAAATTATTTTTTTTTATTCAAACATAGTGATGCAGCAGACTATTGAGTAACAATATTTTTATTTTATTTTGAAAGCTAAAACTACATGACTAAAAATATTTAAATTCACAATACACAAATGTATTCTGGTGTGTACCTCATGTACCTGTTATAGCCTATCCTTGTATATTTGTTCTCACCGATAATTTATATTATACACGCCCATTCATAAAGTTTAGCAAGATTTTCGTTTGGTTACAAGGTAAAATTCCAATACTCAGAGAGCTCTTGATATGATCTTTAAAGGTTTTGATCTAAAATATGAAGAAATACGTATCTACTATTTATAAGGTACATTTATTTCTAAGAGTATAACATGGTTTTATTAAAAAATAAATTTTTGTTGACAACGTCCACTTGTATAGCCAGCCGTAACCTAACAAACATCACAAAACTAAATATAATAATAGTAAAATATCAAAATTCAATATATAAAGGTCGAAAGCACAAGGATGCAGAACATTACTGTTGCCTGATAAAAACGATGACAGGCCACGACTGACACCCCATGGGCATATCGTGGCAACGTTGCAAGGACTCGGTTATACAGTGAAAAAATTTTTATATACAGCAGGTCTCGCATGTGTGTTAATATTGACGAATGGACTCGAATGTGCATGATATATAAAAAATTTTTATTTCTGCTAATATCTTACCCCTCTAAAGGAATTACGATTAAACGTTTTAAAAATATTCCAAAACATCAAAATATATTTTTTGAAAACTATCCCTTCATGTGGACCTCTGGTGGCCTGTTGAACATATCGGGCCTCGGTTTTGTATCTGGTTACGTATATATATATATATATATATATATATATATAAAATATTAATAATTTCCAATACATTTTATTTCTATCGTGTTTTAAGTTTTGCAATTTAAAAATGAAACAAGGAAAAAATTGTATAAATATTTAATTCGTGAATATTTTTTAAGACCAATACTTTATTTTGAAATCTTACCAAAAGATCTACAATTTAAATTATCAAAACATAATAATACAAAAAATTGAAACATAAATCTTGATTAAAAATTTTAATTGGCATTCAAATAAAAAGAATTCGGTTGCTCTAAGTTTTAACATTAAAATGAAGGAGACGTAAGCTACAAAAAAGTTTTTAATCTCTATTTTGATTCAAATATAAATTTTATAATTGATGAATTCAAATAGCATTTGAAGATTTTAAGATTGATATTTTTTAATAAATCGTTGAATTTACAAATCGAATATGCACACGACCAGCGTTAGAAATTCTCGATTTAAGAATAATTGTTCAAAGTGTTGAAATTATATAACTAAAAAACTTAAATTACCATGAAATAAAACACAATCTAATAAATGTTAAAATATTATTTGTAAATAGAATTTCAATTTTCGAGATTACCATGAATAATTTTTTAAACTGATGAAAGAACTTTTTTCTACAAACAGTAGAAAAAAAGATAATGATGAATTCAAATAAAAGTTTTCTGAAGTTAAATTTTGTTAAGTTTATATTTTTAACAAGTCAACCAGTTCAATTGTATAACGTTGAAAAAGATATAATATTCACAATTTACAATAAATTTTAGTTCTACTTCCATGTGTTTTATTTTTACCGTAATCCTGCATTTTAATTTATAAAAAGAAACCAATAAAAGCTTTTTATGCGGGATAATTTTAATGTTTATAAAATTTGTCCGTTAAACGACAAACTTTAGATATAATTATCTAAATCATGAGTAATCTTGCAAAATTAATTTTTAGAAATAATAAAAGCTTCAGATTAAATGTTTAGTTTATTTTTTTATTTTAAAACATTAGATGACTTGCAATTCAATTTGAAAAAAAATATATGTTAAAGAATTGTCAAATTGAATTCTGTAATATAAATAAAAATAACCAAGATTATATTTCTGCTTCTGTGTAGTTTTAAGTAAAAACAAAACCGCATCGTCCGGACTAATTCTAATAACTTTAAGACCTTAAAAATTATCCATTAATCGACAATGTAGAACTTCAAATCGTGGATAATCTTCTAAAACTATTTTAGGAAATAATAAAAGTTGCGAGTTGACACAAATATTAAATTCAAGTTTTTATTTTAAAATATCCAATTAATTGCGATGTAAATTGAGAATCACAGATAGTTAAAGATTTATCAAACTAAATTCTAAAAATATTGTATTTGAGATTTAAATAAAATAATCTAAGATTTTATCTTTCATCGGGTTTCTATAAATTTTATTTGTAAATAGAATTTCAATTTTCGAGATTACCATGAAAACGAATAATTTTTTAAACTGGTGAAAGAACTTGTTTCTACAAACAGTAGAAAAACAAAATAATGATGAATTCAAATAAAAGTTTTCTGAAGTTAAATTTTGTTAAATTAGATATTTAGTAATCTTGGCAAGAAAGTTTGGTGTTTTAATTTCATGGTGATTTGCGTTTTGCAATTCAAATTGATTAAAGAATTTAGAAACTCCATGACAAAAAATAAAATCGTGTCCTAGTTTCAGTAATTTTAACGGTTTGAAAAATAATTTGTGAATCAATTATCTCAAATGATGGTTGTAAGAACATTCGATTAATAGATAGTTTTTTCACATTATTTTAATACAAAAATGACAAATATATATATATGGTTAAAAAAATTTCATACAGAATTTTATAAATATTGTATTTGAAAATTAAATAAAATAACTCAAGATTTAGAATTTACAATAAATTTTAGTTCTACTTCCATGTGTTTTATTTTTACAGTAATCCTGCATTTTAATTTATAAAAACAAACCAATAAAAGCTTTTTATGCGGAATAATTTTAATGTTTATAAAATTTGTCCGTTAAACGACAAACTTTAGATATAATTATCAAAATCACGAGTAATCTTGCAAAATTAATTTTTAGAAATAATAAAAGCTTCAGATTAAATGTTTTGTTTATTTTTTTATTTTAAAACATTAGATGACTTGCAATTCAATTTGAAAAAAAATATGTTAAAGAATTGTCAAATTGAATTCTGTAATATAAATAAAAATAACCAAGATTATATTTCTGCTTCTGTGTAGTTTTATTTTTTACTATGATTTGGCTTTCTAATTTGCTAAAAAAATGACTAAAAAGTTTAAAATTAATGTTGAATAATCTCAAAGTAAAAACAAAACCGCATCGTCCGGACTAGTTCTAATAACTTTAAGACCTTAAAAATTATCCATTAATCGACAAACTATTTTAGGAAATAATAAAAGTTGCGAGTTGACACAAATATTAAATTCAAGTTTTTATTTTAAAATATCCAATTAATTGCGATGTAAATTGAGAATCAAAGATAGTTAAAGATTTATCAAACTAAATTCTAAAAATATTGTATTTGAAATTTAAATAAAATAATCTAAGATTTTATCTTTCATCGGGTTTCTATAAATTTTATTTGTAAATAGAATTTCAATTTTCGAGATTACCATGAAAACGAATAATTTTTTAAACTGATGAAGGAACTTGTTTCTATAAATAGTAGAAAAACAAAATAATGATGAATTCAAATAAAAGTTTTCTGCAGTTAAATTTTGTTAAATTAGATATTTAATAATCTTGGCAATAAAGTTTGGTGTTTTAATTTCATGGCGATTTGCGTTTTGCAATTCAAATTGATTAAAGAATTTAGAAACTCCACGACAAAAAATAAAATCGTGCCCTAGTTTCAGTAATTTTAACGGTTTGAAAAATAATTTATGAATCAATTATCTCAAATGTTGGTTGTAAGAACATTCGATTAATAGATAGTTTTTTCACATTATGTTAATACAAAAATGACAAATGGTTAAAAATTTATCATACAAAATTTTATAAATATTGTATTTGAAAATTAAATAAAATAACTCAAGATTTCATTTCTGCTTTTATTTTTCACTTTGTGTTTGTATTTTAAATTCATAAAACGAAACAACATTCTTAAACTAGATATTTAACGATGTTCGCGATAAAACTTTTGTGTTTTAATTTCATAGTGGTTTGCGTTTTGCAATTCAAATTGATTAAAGAATTTAGAAACTCCACGACAAAAATAAAATCGTGCCGTGGTTTCAGTAAATTTATCAGTTTAAAAAATTATCCGTGAATCAACATTCTCAAATGTCGGTTGTAAAATCATGAGATTACTGGATAATTTTTTAAATTATAATAACAGAAATGATAAAAGTTTTTAACAATTTTTCAATATAATTTTCGTTTTACCAATAAAAATTGTAAAACTTAAATCTCATGTAAAAAATAAGTATATAACTTCGCATCATCCTCTCTAACTTCTTTATTAAAGATATATTTATGGATAAGAAGTGAGTCGCGCGCGAAGGATATGTTGTTTATATAGTAATTTTAGTACCACATAATCAATAATAACCCATTTCATTGGTCAGAGCACCCGAAAGCTTCCCTTTCCACTAAAAATTAAACGAAAATTGTGGTAGAAGGGGTAATTTGACGTTCAAATGAATATCGGAGTTCAAGTAGAGTAGTCGTTTGAGGTTATATTTCAAATAACATAAGATAAATTTTGCCTTTTGTATGAATTATAACCTCAAACGACTACTCTACTTGAACTCCGATATATAGATGGATTTACAATTTGAATTATCGAATCTTGATTAAAAATTTTAATTGGCATTCAAATAAATAATGTTGGTTGCTCTAAGTTTTAAAATTAAAATAAAGGAGACGTAAGATACTAAAAAGTTTTTAATCTCTATTTTGATTCAAATATAAATTTTATAATTGATGAATTCAAATAACATTTGCAGATTTTAAAATTGGTATTTTTTAGTAAATCTTTGAATCCAGCTAGTTAATTTCAATGACTTACAAAATGTATAATTATACTTTTGAATCAGAATTTAGTTTGATAATTTTTTAGACATTCATATTTTCCTATTGGAATTTACAATTCGAAAATTCACACAACCAGCATTAGAAATTCTCGATTCAAGAATAATTGTTCAAAGCGTTGAAATTATATAACTGAAAAACTTAAATACAATCTAATAAATTTTAAAATATTATTTGTGAATAGAATTTCAATTTCCAAGATTACCAAAAACACGAATAATTTTTTAAACTGATGAAAGACAACTTGTTTCTATAAACAGTAGAGAAAAAAATAGTGATGAATTTAAATAAAAATTTTCTGAAGTCAAATTTTGTTTTTATTTTTAACGAGTTGACTAGTTCAATTGTATAATGTTGAAAAAGATGTAATTATCTAAATCACGAGTGATCTGGTAAAATTAATTTTAGAAATAATAAAAGTTTCAGATTAAACGTTAAATTAATTTTTTATTTTAGAACATCAGATGAATTGCAATTCAATTTGAAAAACATTTATATTAAAGAATTGTCAAATTGAATTCTGTAATATAAATAAAATAATATAAATAAAATAACCAAGAGTTTATTTCTGCTTCTGTGTTTTTTAATTTGGTAAAAATGACTAAAAACTTTAATATTAATGGTGTCCAGACTAGATTTATTAACTTTAAAAAATATTCGTTAATATTCAGAGCTTCAAATTATGGATAAAAAATAAAACTATATTAGGAAATAACAAAAGTTGGGAATTGATACAAGGATTAAATTCAATTTTTTATTTTTAAATATCCAATTAATTACAATTTAAATTGAGAATCACAAATAAAGATTTGTCAAACTAAATTCTGCAAATATTGTACTTGAGATTTAAATAAAAAACCCAAGATTTTATTTTTACTTTTATGTTTCACCGGGTTTCTATATTTTAAACTGATAAAACGAAACTACTAAAAATAATTTTAGTAAAATTCTGGCAAAAGTGAAACGACTTATTTTTAAATGTTTGTCTTTTTTGTCATATCTTGCAATTAAATCTGTTAAAAAGAAATGGACCAAAAATTAATGTTGAATAATTTCAGAGTAGAAACAAAACCGTGTCATCTAAACTGGTTCTAATAATTTTAACGCGTTTTAGGAAAATAATAAAATGGTTATAAAGGCCGGTATTCATAAGGAGACTAAAATCTCGTGAGATTTTAGTCTCATGTATGTTTCCGCGGAACATGAGATATTTCTTTGAAACACTTGAATTTATACAACTTATGAAATTTTACTCTCATGAGACTAAGTATTTCTGAATGTGGTGTTTCCACAGTATGTTCTGTAATTTAAAAGAGGCAAACGAAATTAATTTTTCAAAAATATATTATTAATAAAATTATTGTGAGTTGTGGAGTGATTTTATAAAAAGATGCTAACAAAAAAGCAAAAAATGATAGAAGGATATTTGTTGTCAACTTATGAATGAATTTTAAGACATCATAAAATTGCTATTTAACCGTTTTTGGTGTGTTTACGTTTTCTGTTGATGCTTTGAAATTGACAACGAAGTTATGTATGTATATATTTTATCTTTTACTTCTTTAGCTAGAATTCCTAACTTGTTAGATATTTCATCCATAGCTGATTTCCTAAGATATCTGTTCTTATAATTTTCGGACGAACAGTCTCACAAATTAGAACATGATTCGTATAAGTCAATTAACTGCAGTGTCATGGTTCTTGTACACTTAAAATTACACTCTTTTCTTTTTAAATCTCATTTTTCAGTAGTTTCACGCATTATTAAGGAAAAAAACAAACTTTTATCTCACGAAACAACAATGACACTCATATGCAGCAGGTGAAATAAATGTCTCATGCGAGAGTATATCATGTTTACACTTTGAAACTTGTTCACTCAACTAAACTCTCATGAGACATCGTTTCACGAGATTATCACGTATCTCATGCCTGTTTTCACAATGAAATAAAAATTTTCCCGAGATTATTATTTCATGAGACAAAAATCTCATAAAATATTCTCATTGTGGATTCGCACATTAACAAATTATTAATTTAATAATAGATGTGTTTATACATCTAGTTGTAGATGTAAAACATGATTTATATTTACAAGTATTCCATTGTTTGTATAATGGAAAATGGGGGAATAATAGTATATATATATATATATATATCTTGCAGACGGTAGTTTTCTTAAATTCAACATGAGTCTCGACGAGTATAACAAAGAAACGGAATCGGCAGTAAATTTTTTATTAGAAAAAAATGATAAACTTGAAGAAATTGAATCTGTTGAAAATGATGAAGTTGAAAAAATTCAGCATGCATATGACTCAAACAATTTTAAAGAAAACCTAAGTAACCTACGAGTGTTTGATATAGCACCACTTGAGAATCAAAGAAAGCTGATAACAAATCAAATCGAGGAAAATGGTATTGAAGAAAAGTTAAGTAAATGCAACATTTATTCTCCAAGGGGACTGGGTATTGCAAGAAAGCGTATTACAGATGAGGAAGAAAGTGAAGATACCAAGTCGGAAAATTCGTACAGTTCTTCAAATTTATATGTAGTTAATCGTAGAAATCGTATTAAAAAAATATTGTCTAAATTTTTTGCAAATATAGGGCCTGGTTACTCTAAAAAAATTAAAAAGTACAATGAAATAACTTTTTTATGTTCTTTATATAAATTTGAAAAAACATATGTAGAAGACCCCAACACATTTATTAGGAAATATGGAAGGGAATATTCTCGTTGGCCGGGGGAATTTCAAGCATTAGTTGATGGTATATGTCAGTCTTTATATCATTACCAATGCATTTGTAAGTGCAACGGTAATCAGTACGTTATACCCCCCAGTGTAAGTATAACTTATTAAATTTATTGTACTTTATTATTTGTTTGTTTTATAGTTTGAAATGATCAAGGAATGTACATTTCCAAAAGACGGTGAAGAAATATCTAATGATGTGGATACTGCACAACAAAAATTTCCTATACACCCGCCCAGGAAGAACTATTTGGTGGGTAATAAAAATCGGCTTTCCTGGAGGAGTATAAATAGTTTGTTGTTTGATGGAAAAGAAGAAAAATTCATCTCAATATTTAATGAATGCACCGATACCATCAGTATAACAATACAGGAAAAAGTATATTTAACAAATATAATTCAAATGTTTAAAGTGGTGGTGAAAAATAACTTGAAAAAAATTCAGAAAAATGAATGCGTTAAATCCTTGCAAGAAATAATTTTTTTAATGTATACCATAGAAAGCACGGAAATGGAACAGGAGACAATGCAAATATCAATTGGGGCGTATGTTGACGATATCGTAAAGTCGTTTGGAAAGCAACAATTGAAACTGTGGTTGGATGAAAAAAATTTTGGAAAGGACATTTTTGACCAATTGTTGGATTCGTGGTCACATAAAATGAATGAAATCTATGCGAGACATTTTGGTGATGATGAATATGATTGTATTATAACATATAATTTTAATTTACTGGTTAGAGGTGTATCGAGTAATTTAAATAATGAATGTGAATTTATGACAAATATGTTAAGTTTTAAACCAAAGATGGAATAAAATATATTTAAAAGTATAGTATTTAGAAAAATTTATTAAAAAATAATATAAGATTGTAATTGAAACGTTTTAATTTAATATATACATGTTTGACTTGATAATCTTTATTTTAATAATTATTATATGTTGTTCTGTAATAGGCTTGGTGTTTTATCTGAAAGTGTGTACATTTTTCGGGTTAAATTCCAATGCCCGGGATACTATTCAGAGGTTGCAAACATTTGATAATTCAAATACCACATTTTTTTATTCAATGCCAAAACCCTATTTTGACGGAATGAAAATGTGGTTCAATATACATTTTTTTGGACAATTTTATTTATAAACTCATTTATTTTTACAAGTTTCGCTATTGTGACATTTTGAATTACAAAGTCTTTTATTTTTGAAACAAATGCATTTTTTATCAAAACATTTATAAGTGCAGTGACATTTTAAATACCCAACACCGGTACGGGACGATTGTTCATTGCGGATGTTCTCAGGGAATTTTTTTTATTGGAAATTTCGTTGAGGTTCATTAATTTTTCGTTACAAACCATAAATTGCGTTCTCAGATAATGTTGTTGAAGTATTCCATATTTTGTACCCAGTACGTACATATCATTTTCTGATTTCATAACTACGGCTAATATACTTCTTGCCTCGCCGCGTGCTCTATCTTCGTCTGGTATAACCAAACGTACGGTAGTGCCCCGTTTTACGTTTGTAAAATATTGAACATTTTTTGATAACATTTTGTCTGCCTGTTTTCGCAAATTTGATTTTGCTCTTAAACGCTCATCGGCAATTTGCATTTCGTTAAAACACAATGCACATAAACTATCGATGGCATTTTCTATTGTATCTTGTTGATTTTCCTTGAATAAAGATTTTATAGTGGCGGTAGAACACGATGGCTGAGATTGTAGTGTAGCAGAACAATTGGAACATACGTATTCTATTTCAATTTTACCTATAAAATTTTTCATTTCTTCGTCGTTGTCGCCCATAGATATGGATGATGAAGACGTTTGCCTTTTGTGCACACAGTATCGGTAGTTTTCGAACACGATGGTTGGATATTTGGATTTTCGTTTGAGGGTCGATCGATTTCTGTAGTACTGATGTCATCACTACTCGTAGAATTGTCGTTACTGCAAATATCAGAATTGTTATCCATCGTGATGTTTTCACTGTAGTCTACGTTCACATATTCCATTAAATCTTCTTCGGTTTCCAACGACGAAATTAATTCTTTGGGTAAACGCGAACTACCTAGTCCAATTTTAGGATCATTGCCAAAGAGGGCTTTTTATGGCGATCGTTTTATGCCCGCATGATGGGCTTTATTTTTCATAAATTGTACCAAATACAAGCCTCTACTCCATTGTTCCGATCTATTATCTTGCATCCAAGTAAAAATCATATTTTCTATATCTCTATTGGCTCGTTCGACGCTCCCCTGACTTTCGCTGTGTCGCGGCTTACCGTGTACAATTTTGATTTCTGGCCATATCTTTTTTAATCTGTATATTATATTATTGCAAAATTCTCGTCCATTGTCCGAATGTAAAATATTTGGTGCACCGAAAATTGTAAATATTTCATACATACGATCGGCCACTTCTGAAGCCCGTTTAGATTGTAACGGTCTCAATTGAATAAATTTTGTTAGATTATCTTGATAAACCAGTATGAATTTATATTCATCATCGGGTCGGGATTGAAAGAATCGGTTTTATTACGACGGGAAGTCTTTTACCTCTTCCTTTTTTCTGTTGACACCATTCACAAACGTCCAAAAGTTTTGTTATATCAGCTATTGTAATATTTTTGTAGTTTTTAGTGATCTCTTGACGCATGCGATCTCTACCACCGTGACCAATAGATTTGTGTGTATCATATAATATTTTAAATAACTAATCGGTCGCTACGTAATACAATATTTTATCTTTTGTATTTTTTATTGGAAAAATTAACTTTTTACAATCTCCTATTTTATATACATCGTAATGTTTTAATAGCCAATAATCTTTGGGATTTTTTTTTGTTTCTTTCACATCTTCTATCCGTTGAATTAACTTGTTGTATTTTTCTCGGGACATTACAAAACTATTGAAACGTTGAGATCGTCTCCTTTTGGGTCAGACAATGTGGTTATCAAAATTTGACAATTGTACAGACAATGTATAAAAAGTTTATGCTCTTATTATTTAAAAATCAATATTACCATTTACAATTTTCAAGCATCTATTGTAGGAAAAAATCAGGCAAGTAATTCAAGATCTTATCAAGAATTTTTATGATTAAATATATCTTCGTGTTTGCAAAATTTTATTGACACGGCAACAGCAGTTAGCCATGTCACTGTTTATAAACAGGGAATTAGACTCGCCTAAAACATTTTTTACAATAACGAAAAGACGTAATCATTTCATCGTTACATCTCGTTTGCGAATGAACAATATTGTATCCACCATCGTGTTTACAGGCTGCTTTCAAATTGTACCAAGCATGAGCGGGATTGTCGTTTAGAGCTAATAGTTGACCAACCGGTAAAGGTTTTATTTCTGCATTACTTAATTGTTTCATGTATTCAATTCCCCAGAATTTTAGACATTTTTTATTAACATAATTTAAAATTTTTTTAGTTTTTTCTTTAAAGGCTTTGTTTCTTGGAATTTTTGATACATACATACTAACATCATTTAATATTGTGTAAAATTGAATAAAATAATCTAACTTTAAAAATTTTTTCTTGGCTTCTCTCAGTAAAATCGCACCACGATATAAATGTATGTATGTTAAACGTTCATTTGTATTTTTTATAGATATCTTGTTTATTAACAATTTAAGTTTTTCTATGTCTTGCATCAAACTCTCAGAAATGTGAAAAAGTTTTTTATAAACTTCTGCTTTGTTTTCCATTTTTTTTCGATTTTGTAATAATTGTTTGGGTTTAAAGACGACATGATTGTCATTATTGCAATCTTTTTTAATTTCACATTTGGCTATTACATTTTGTGCATTCTCGTGTAGCCAAGCAATATTATATTGTTGTACGTTCTCGTCCAATTGTTTGGTAAAAAATGCAGTTTTCATTTGATATTCATTAGTAAAAGCTAATTTAGATACAAATATTTCGTTTGCATTCACTAAAATATCTTGTGTTATTTCGCTTATCGATAAATCTTTTAGGTTTTCGTTTTTATAAATAGATGCATTTAAAATGTTGAAAGCAAACAATATTTCACAAGGACAAAAACCAATTTTTTTAAAATCAATGTAAATTCTTTTAACTCGACTTTTGTTTGATTTGCTAGACCATTTATTTTTGAAAAATAAATATTCTTCTTCGGATCCAATACGAAACACGTTACTGGGGTAGTAGAAAAGGGTGTAATGTTGTTTGTGATAAGTAATGTTCAATTTATAAGAAATTATAATGCAGGGTGATGAAGTATTAACCCTCGATGATCTATATGCCGTTTATATAAATAATATTTTTGGCGGGGGCTGTGTATTTATTCTTTCTTATTCTATATTCGTAACGTCTATATTCATTGTGATATTTATTTTGGGTTGGTTTGAATATGGAAAACAAAATACAGTTAAAAAATATCTAGTTTAGCAAATAAAACATTTCAATTAAATTTTATAAGAACAAATGTTAGATTTTTTTATAAATGATTTATTATTACCAGCCGTTATTTTTTGCCCTTATATTAATATTCTTGTTTAATCGTTTATATATATTACTCGATAATGAAAAGAAATATATTTCCAAAACGCATTCTACATTCAACTCCTACCCGGTAAACGAACAAACCTTTGCGCAAACATATGAAACTTTTATTGAATCATCTAATGCTGCAGAAAATAACGATACAATGTTGGAAAAATGTAATATTAATCAACCCATGTGTATTAATCCACTTGCAAATTGTATTCATATGGAAAATCCCTTTAAATTAGTTAGAAAAATATCTAAAGATTCTCGTATTGAACACACCTACCTGGCAAATGCAAATAAAATTGAAGGGTATTGTGTAAATGTATTAACCAGTAATGCAAATGCCAAAAGGGGAATAAAAAATGACATGAGTAATATGCAATCTTGTAATCCAAATACGGGAGAAAGAATGATATTAAAAACGGATATGCATTCCGGTGGACATAAACTTGGATGCATTTGTAAACATCCCGATATTATTAATCAATTGGTTCCGATGCAGCCCGATTGTGATGTTTCGGTTGCGTGTTCGGGTGGTAGATTAGATGGTCCCGATTGGCGAAATCCTCTAATAAAAGTTGATATCGTTAACGACCTATCGTGTTCCCAGTGTCCAGATGATTCCATACCAGATCGTCATTCATTTACAAATCAACCCATCTGCAGACAACGTACTTTTGTAGAAAGAAATATAAACGATAGTGATTACTATCCAAAAAATTTCCCTCTGATATCACTCACCGACCCAGCCATTGAACCTTCGTTTGCATCTGTATTTAAACATTCAGAAAAGCGTTTTGTGCCCAATCCCTGTGGTTTTGATTTAATATCTTTGAAACCGTTTTCTAATAACGAGTGTTCATTAGAAAAATCGTCAGATGGTTCAATTTATTTTTGTAAAAGTAACGATATTACCATAGCAACAGTTCAAATTGACGATGATTATTTGCGCGGCAATGGTGGAAAATGGGCCAACGGCTGTTTTCGTATCACAGAAAAACATCAAAACGACGAGTATGGTGTCGCCAAGTTTTATAATACACCTTCAACAAATAAAAATTCTGCACCGCATCCCATTATCGGATACGCAGTGAAATCTTCAAACTTATCCACGGATGTATATAAAGCTATTGACATTTTTAGTGTTTTAAATCAATAAATGTAATGTTATATATTTTTTTATTTTAAAATTATATGTTAACTCCATTGTGAAAATATGCATATATTTTATACATAAATAATGTAAAGTAAAATAAACAAAAAATATTTAAACACAATATTACATATGAGGAACTAAAGATATAATCATCACCGAGATATAAATAATAATTTGTTTTAAAATAAGAAAAATCTGCCAGAAAAGTTGTATTATAACGGTTTTTTAAAACAATTTTGTAAAAATCGCCTATGAAAGCATTCGAGTTGGTAAAATTAATGTCAATAAGATTGAAAATGGTATAATAAATTTTTTCAAACAAATCATAAATGTCATTTTGATAAAATATTATTTGAAACAAACGCATTTCTATTATTAAACGAAAGATACACAATCCAATGTTAAAAAGTAATTTGGTACGGTATTGCATGTAAATAAAAGCTAACAAACAACCAATAACACAACTTGCCAGGACAGATACACAACAATGAAATAAAAATAAAATAATGTGTAAATCGTTATATAAAAATACATCTTGTATGATTCCAAAAATCATTACAAATAAAGTACAAATAAAACTGTACGTTAATCTATAAATTAACAATACACTTGTAGGTACAAGCCTCTATTTATTTCAATGTTTGAATGATAAAACTCATTTTGAAAAATAAAACACACATATGATATGGTAAAAAAACTTGTTAATATGTTTATGGATAAATTAAGTGTTTGGAAATTTTCAACGACTGTTTTAAAATCATTTTCATCTTTGGTGTAAACAAAATTGTCTATGCTTTTGTAGATACTTGTCAATATAAAATAAATAAATAAAATAAACATACTTTTTTTGTTTTTAAAATCATTTAAAAATCGAAAAGAAATAAGAATTTTTAACAACGTGAAATATTGTTTCCAGTGAAATTCATCCACCCTTATGGCTGGGAATATATCCCGTGTTCTCGTGTTGGGAGAAGCATTATAATTATCAACATTACCCAATTTTAAAAAAAATTTTTCTTTAAAAATATCTTCACGATTAAGTCTATGAGAAACATTTATAATGGTATTAATAAACCTATCAACATTTAAATCTGATATTTCTGTATCTATTTCAGTCGATAATTGATTATACCATTCTTCTTTTTTCCAAATAGCATAGATAGTTCCTTGTTCTATAACAGTAGTATAATTAATTAATTTCATAACACATTCTGTGTATTGATTCGTAACAATAACTATAGTGGTGTTATACGTTTTGTTCAGATGTTGGATAAAATTGCACAATGTTATCACATTATCCCTTTCGAGATTCTCAAAAGGTTTGTCCAGAAACCATATTGGAGTATGTCTGTTGCTTATAGAAAATAATATTATTTTTAAAAACATTTGTTCTTCAAACGAAATCGACTTGATTTCCTTTTCTAAAAGCTCTTGATAAAAATCACTGTCCAACAAAATATCATCGGGGTTCGGTTGGGTGAATCCTTCCTTAAATTTTTTGTTACAACCCAAACACTTTATGTAAAAATTGGTATATTCTCGAACGGTTAACTTTTCATCAACTCTGAGAGGAAATTCTTCACTGAAATACGCACCACCAAATTGTATCGTTTGACTCGTCGCTGAACACACAACCTGGTTTGATACATGTTGAGACGTGTTGTTTATTTCTTCGATTAAAATAACCAGCATACGATTTTAAAATTATAGATTTACCGTCCCGACCATAAAATAATGTTATCGACCCGTGTAAAATTTTTAAGGGAGACACCAATATTCGTTCGTTTCGTTCCATATTTTTTCCGATATACACGGCCACGGCACAAAATAAAATGATATAATAAGGTTATGAAGTTGATTTATATAATCAAGACTATTTTAAATTTGTGATTGTTTTTTTTTATTTTTTGATCTATTTCTCGATCTATTATTACAATAACTTATGCAAACCGAAACAAAAATTAAAAATAAAAGCAAAATTCAGAAATTATTGAAGACTGTTTATAAAATAGGTGACTTTGTTGTTGAAAATTTCCAGGAGAATATGATACTTTATTCTCCACTGGCATCTGTACAAATGTGTCTTTGCATAATTGAAATATTGCAAGAAAAAAATATTTGTGCACATATTCATTCGGGTACTCTGCGGAAAAACAACAAAACATTCACAAGAAATCATTTTTGGATAAATGTGGAAGCTTTCGATATCGATCCCGGATCTTCATTATATAATGCCTTTTATATTTCGAATACGTTTTTCAGATTATTTAAAAAACAAATAAGCACTGAAGAAGCAAAAAAAAATCGTAAAATATTTAACGATTTAAGAAGGTCAAAGAATAGGAAGTATCGATGAGTTAAAGAATGACTATAAAGTAGTAAAACATAAAATTTGCAAATTCTATCAACTGTTTGGCACTTAACTTTAACTGTACCCCGACATGAGAATTTACAATTTTATTTGATGTAAAAATTTGATACAACTGGCAAACGCTGAACGAGAATTCTTAGTAGTCCAAATAAAATCGGTGTGACCTGAAGTATTTAATTTTGTAGTTTTATAGATTAACAAATCCAAATCTTGACATATGTGGTAAACGAATAACACCATTTTGGAAATTAATTATGTTGTACTACGTAAACAAAAGCATCATGTTATATTAAGATAATTAAATGTAAAAATTCGTCTTGTTATATTCTATATGATTCTTTGAATTATAAAAATCTTATGGATAACTTGCCATTTTTATTCCGATACGAAATTCATAAATTATTGGAATTGCATTTAATATGGACATTTGATATTAACGTTGAATGTAAAAAAATAGAAATGGTCCTTCAAAGACCGGAGTTTATACTTTGGTATGTCGAACAATTATCGAAGGGGCTACCGTATATATTACAGAGGGGAACTACCATACTTTCTTTGGATAGGGGTTTAAAATATAAATTATAGAAATATCTCTAGTGTTAATTAAACACCCGTGCTAGAGTTGCTGTTCTTTGTTTATAAATTAATAGTGAAACAGATATTAAACCAATAACAAATATTAATACCCCTTTAAAATGCAAACCGACAAAAAGAAAGAAAAAGTGCAGAGATTGTTGAACGTAATATATGAGACAAGTAAGTTTGTTGTAAAAAATTTCAAGAACATATGATACTTTATTCATCTTTGGCGTCTTTGCAAATGTGTCTTTGCATAATAGAAATTTTACACGAAAAAAATATTAGCGCAAAAATTCATTCAGGAACTCTATGGAAAAACAATAGGCTATTTACAAGGAATCATTTTTGGATAAATATAAAGGGGCTCGATATTGATTCTGCTACATCTTTATATAATGCTATTTATATTTCAAATACCTTATCACCAAAAGAAAATAAATTTTCCAGAGTGTTTAGGAACAAAATAAACATCCAAGAAGCGAAAAAGATTATAAAGTATTTTACAATTAAAGAAAGTCAAAGAATAGGAAGTGTCGATGAAGTTAAAAATGACTATAAACTTGTAAAAGATGACATTAATAAATTTTATAATTGATTTAGGACTTGTAAAGTTAGATGTAGAAATTAATGTAGTTGTATATATTGCTCGACTAAATTATACATGTTCGACAAAGGGGGTACTGTTATATATTCAGGATATTTTAAATACCCATTAGAGAAACTACTGCACTGTTCAAACGTGAACATGGATAAAAGTACTGAACCACCGCCGCCGAAAAAAGCAAAAATCATTAAAGAAGAATCCAGTCACCGTAATAATAAAGGTCGGTATCCACAAGGAGACTAAAATCTCGTGAGATTTTAGTCTCATGATATATTTGTCTCAGATATGTTTCCACAGAACATGAGATATTTCTTTGAAACACTTGAATATATGCAACTTAATGAAATTTTACTCTCATGATGTGGTGTTTCCACGGTATGTTCTGTAATTTATAAGAGGAAGGCCGGTATCCACAAGGAGACTAAAATTGCCATTTAACAGCTTTTAGTGTGTTTACGTTTTCTGTTTATGCTTTCAAATTGACAACGAAGATTATGCATTTTATCTTTTACTTCTTTAGCTCGAATTTCTAACTTGTTAGATATTTCATCCATAGCTGATTTCCTAAGATTACTGTCCTTATAATTTTCGGAGGAACAGTTCTACAAATTAGAACATGATTCGTTTAAGTCAATTAACTGTAATGTCATGGTTTTTGTCTGCTAAAATTACACTCTTTTCTTTTTAAACATCCTTTTTCAGTAGTTTCACTCATTATTGGGAAAAAAAACAAATTTTTATCTCACGAAACAACAATGACACTCACGTGAAGCAGGTGAAATAAATGTCTCATGCGCAGATGTTTACACATTGAAACTTGTTCACGCAACTAAACTCTCATGAGACATTGTTTCACGGGATTTTCTCTTGTATATTACGTATCTCATGCCTGTTTCCATAATGAAATAAATTTTTCCTGAGATTATTATTTCATGAGACAGAAATCTCATAAAATATTCTCATTGTGGATTCGCATAAACGTCCTTTTTATCTCATGAAACAACAATGACACTCACGTGCAGCAGGTGAGATAAATGTCTCATGCGAGATGCGCAGTATATCATGTTTACATATTGAAACTTGTTCATGCAACTAAACTCTCATGAGACATTATTTCACGAGATTATCTCTTGTATATCACGTATCTCATGCTTGTTTCCACAATGAAATAAAATTTTTTGCGAGATTATTATTTCATGAGACAAAAATCTCATAAAATATTCTCATTCTGGATTCGCACCTTAAAAGTTACATTTATTTTTATGTCAAAATTTCAACTAATTCAAATTATTTATAAAAATGTAACAATATTTTAGAAAGGAAACTTACACTCGAGAACTCTGAGAAGTTGTCGTCAATAATGGACTATAAACTCGAGTTGGATCAATTGTCAGGTGATGAAACAAGCATTTATAGAGAACTAGAGGAGTTGTTTGAAAGTGCGAGAAAGGAACAAAAACATTTCAATAAATCAATTTAACTTTTTGTTATATACCTATTTAGTAAATTAAAATAAAGTGTGTATTTAGAACATGTATTTATTATTAATTCAAACAAAGCAAATACATATTTCTAAAATTACAATTTTGTTGTTAATGGATTGTTAAAAAAAACAATCACTTATTTTGAGAATCTTCTTGCTTCCGCGAGGAATAAATCTGGACAAGCCCCTTGCATTCAATTGGACTTGAAATAATTTTAACAATTCCCCGAGCATTAAAACTAGTCAGTCTGATGTTAACCACTTGCAACATTTATAATGTCGATTTCTTGACAAAGAGTCTGATAAGCATTTAAATTTTATTTTTATTTAAAAAAAATAAATATTCTAGTCTATATTTAAATTATAATTTTTACGATTGCTAAATTTAAAAAAATTTTCTATAGGAGAGCCACGGTGCAGTGATGACATTCGTTGTGGTTTTGTAATGACTTTTGAGCACACACTTTTACATCTTGATGGACTTCTACGATGGTTATATGCTAAACTCGATGGGCCTATACTTTTCCTTCTATAATGTATTCGATCGGACGTAACGGTATTTGCCACACTTTTAGCTCTCGAAGAACGAGAATATTCTAGAGAATTTTGTCGGTGGTTTATTTTATTATTTTTATTGGATATACGTAAATATATATCTTTTGATATTAATCTATTTTGAACTGCCAAAAGTAAAAGAGATGTATTCATATTAATATGTAAATATTCACCATACTTCTGTCGTTTCCATACAGTATAACTTCGGCATATGGTACATAAAGTGATATTATGTTCTTGACTTTTGATACACATTGGGGACGTTATAATTTCCGTATCTACCACCAGAACTTTTCGGAAATGTATATTTGACAACACATCTGTTGTCAACCACTTTGAAACGTCATTTTTATGCATAATTATTGTCAAATTTCGCACAAATGGTCTAATGAACTGTTGAACTTTATGCATTTTTTCAGCTAAAAAACTGGATGTTATAAATGCCTCCATCGATTTGTCTGAAAATTGGTATTTTTCTTCGTGTCTTATTCGTGGTGACATTAAATGCGTATTATACAATTTTCCAGATTCTAATTTATCTGTACATATTTCAGACAATGCCGAAATATAATGCGGCCAGAAAAAATTTGTAATATAATATCTTCTGTTTGCATTTTCAAATACACTCAATGAAATCACATACTGTTTATTGTGATGGTAAAGGGGTTGTATTGCGATAGAGCACATTTTGTAATTTCGTGCAGATATACTCGACAATATCATTCTAAAGATCTTATATATACCCCCCACTTTCGATAGCCTAGCGTGTAACAACTGAGAGTTTTAAACTAGTAGTGTTAAATACTTTTTCAAATTCTTGTTTCACTGGAGTATACATAAAATACATTTTAAATAAATAAATAGCTATTTGATTTTTGTTTTGTTCGGTTATTAAATTGTAGTTTTCTAAATATTCTTGAAGAAAATAATCCACAAACATCACTTTTGTATTACTGACCGACAATGTTTCTTCATTAATGCGATTTATTATACTTTGAAATGTATCGATGCGTATTTTATTTAAATTTATAAAATGAAAATTTGTTTGTAGGGCTGACTGTAATACCTGGTTATTTAAAAACCAATAATCTGAAATAAAAGTTAACAAACCATCTCGATTCGTAACTTTATGGAATTTATCATATTTTGAAACTTCATCATTAAAATTTAGAATGTAATTATAGTTTAAATGTTGAATCGATTTTTCAATGTAATTACGTACTTGGTTATTTTCATCAATTTCTTTTAACAAAACGCTATAAACACTCTTTGTAATTTCGAGATAGTCGTGAAAGTTGTTGACGTGTATATTTGAAAAAATTGTTTTTATTTTTTGCATAATGTCCCGATATATGCTGTTATGTTTATATTTTTCGATTTTATTGTTCAATTTTTCATTTTCAATTTTATATTGGTCAAGTTGTTTATTAATCAGCTCGAGTTTCGCACTGTAAACAATTTTAGTTTGCTCTTCAAATAATTTCTTTTCCATTTCTTGTTCGTGGTATTTCGAATTGGCCAAATGTTTAACAATTTCTAGATTTTCTGTCAGAGATTGAATTGTTTGTTCTAGTTCATTTATTTGTTTTACCCTGTCTTCAATATTACTATATAGTTGTACATTCTGGGTTTTATACTGGTTTAGTTCATAACTGGTGTTGTCTTGAATAATTTTTTCCATTTCCTGATTTTTATTTATATAAAATTCCTTCTCAGATATGCAACTATTCTGTGTTTTTTGGTATGTCTGTAATTCCAATTGAAGTTTATTAATATCATTTTCGAGGCTAATATTGCGTTCGGCTAGTTTTTTATTATTGTGGTATTCATTTTCATACAATTTTTGTAAATCGACAGATTTTGATTGTAATTTGTCATTTTCCTCTTGTAAATCTTGATTTTGTTTATCCAAAATTTGAACATTTGCACTATTTTGGTGTTGTATATTATCTAACAGATTCTGTATAGCATATTTTTCTTGGGTATATTTTTGTTTGTCTTTTTTAATTAATGTTTGATTATCTACATTTAATTGATCAATTTTATTGTTTAAATTTGTTATTGCCGATAAATATTCTTTTTCTTTTTCCATATATTCAGCTTCCTTCAGTTGCTGATTATGGTTTAAAGTTTCAATTGTTTCTTTTATTTCATTACGTAACGTTAAATTTTCATTGTTAAAAATGGCCTTTTCAGATTCTATTGTTTTCACATATTCAAGTATGTTGACTAATATGCTTTTGACAATAATAAATTTGTCTGTTTTTTTAATTTTTTTTTCTTGCGGGCTGCTTATATTAGAATTATAAATTTTCATAACAAATTTGATAAGTACATCGTACAAATCAAAAATATCTTCAAAACTAAATTCTAAAGTCGGCGGGAAAGACACGATATCATTTAATACTTTAATATGATTTAAAAAATGTTCTATGATGCGAAAATAATTTGATAAAATATTTTCCAAAAAATTATTTTTAATTTTTTTCATAGATGAAGTATCAGTAATAATTTTTTCATACTGATTCTTGAAGTTCGATAAGTGTGTAAATGGCAATATATTTATCGTAAAATTGATATAGTCAATCAGATGAGGCAATAAATCATCAAAAGACCGATACTGTTCAATTATACTTCTATCAAGTGATTGTACCGTTAAGTGTATATTTTTTAATTTATTTTTTAATTTAATAAATTCATCGTACATTGTTTTTTGTTTATTGGTACAAGATTCTAAATTTGTAACGAATGACTTTGACATACCGTTAATGGTACGTGCGTATTCGTTTTTTACTTTCCATATCAATTCAGATGTTCCCACGGGAATAGAGGATATCATACTTGCTAGATTTTGTACATTTTTATTGATATGAATATCCTCTTTATTTTTATTTAATACTATATCAAATATAGATTGTATATCAATATTTTTTGTAATCTGTTTCGAATCATATTGTTGCATTAAACGTATCGTTTCCAAAACTATAATGTAAATATTGGGTTGGAGAAAATTCAGGTACCAAATTGTTTTTCTATCTTGAATAAATTGCAAGCAATCATTATAATATAATTGAATTAATTTGAGGTGATTTTCAAATGATTGTTTATCAGCCAAGGGGGATAAACTATTAATAAATTTTTCAGAATTAGACATTTTTTATTAAATTCTTATTAAATAAAAAATTATGTTTTTGTTTTAACATACTTAAATCTTCATTGTTTTTAACTTTCCTTGCAACGCTCGTAAAAGTTTCTAAATATATCTCGTCCATAATGTCTTTAAACAATTTCACATCATTATTATTTTCTCGTTTTATAAACCTTCTACACACAATTTCATCTTTACAAAGTATACTATAGATGTACTTACGGTATTTCTTTATATAAAAATAGTAATTTGTTGCAAACAATTTACTTTTAACTTTTTCATTTATCGTATAAACAGTGTGCCGTGTATTGTAATGAAAAATGAAATTGTTTAATTTTAAAGGGTCGTTATTAGATTTTGGTGGTAAAATAACTACCGGCCAAATGAAGCCGTCAAATATATTTTTTTCTTTTATGAGTTTATCGTATGGTGTTTTGACAGCCTTTATACAGGAGGCATCTATATATTCGTTATCGTTTTCTATTTCGGTATCCTTACTGCTTATAGCAATTACAAATTGTTGTGGATCTTGATGAAATAAAAATAAATAAATCGCTTGAAACAGATCAACAATATCATTACGAATGTTATTAATATTTTTTTGGATTAAAATACATCCAATCGCAAATATATTCAATGATGGTTTTTATTGCCAATGGAGTTTTATAAAATAATTTGTTTTTATCGTGAATGGTAATTAAATATTTTTCATTTTTGGTTGAATTATCTCTGTGCGCAATATTTGAAAAAGTAATAAAATTTGATGAATTTATAATTATAATTCCATCATAATAATTTAAAATATCAAGCCTCAACGAATGTCCATGTTTACGCGCATGGCATTGGTAAAAATAATTTGTAAATTTAAATTAATTTTTTCTTTCATATTTGTTGGAATTTTCCATAAAATTTCATCTTCATAAATAATTTGAACCGTAGCTTCATTTTCCGACAAATGATCCATAGATTCGATTGCATTATAAATCACTCGTTTCAATAATAATTGGCAAACTTGTAAACAAACGGGCGAAAAATTACAATGTTGAATATTCCTTAGACATTCCATCAAAGTATTTGTCGTAAGATTGATTAAACAATTTTGAACAACGGTTTTATTTTTTTCAAATTTCGGTAATTCAAATAAACTTGTTTGATGTTGAATATTTATTTCTGGTATCAATTGCTGATATTTTGCTAAAAATTTCTCCATTAGTAATGGCAAACTTCCTCTAAAACTGTTAACTATTACCGCGACACGAGTATTTTTTATATTCTCTAGTGATAATAGTGTTTTTAATGTAGTAATTTCACTAGCTGGTAATTTGTTAATGTTCTCATAAAACATTGTCATTTCGTTTTCAGATTTCGTTATAATATCACTATCGTAATAAAACAATTGAAAATGTTCATCATTTACAACATATTCTTGACAATTGTCATCCCATACAAACATCGCATCGAATATTTCATGACAATCCTCGGTAATATTACAACGAATATACTTTTTTGTTGTGTCAATTTTATAATGTACATTTTCATGATTATTAATATTATTTTGTCTATTCATGGGTTTTCTCTCCTCCAAATTTTTTCCTGTAACAGATAAGTATTTAAAAAATTGTATATGTAGAACAAAGTGTGACAATTGTCAGTGTCAAATTTTTTGACAAACAATAAATTCAAAATCAAAGCGAAAATTTTTTAGAAAAAAGCCTCGAAAACAACACTAAACGATTGACAACGACTCCAGACTCGGAGTTGAAACGTCTCCATACACAGATAAGTATTACACAATATACAATACATTACTTATATACAGGAATACTGGTTGATCATTTTATAGACATCTCTTTCTCTCAGAAAAACTGTGAGGAAGAATCTCTGTACAGACAACCAGTAATCCGGGCAATTTTACGAAATTGCCTTACTACACTTTGTTCTACATATACAATTTTTTAAAACTTATCTGTTACAGGAAAAAATTTGGAGGAGAGAAAACCCATGAATAGACAAAATAATTCAAGACCTCCTCAACAATCTTTTCGAAATTACTTATTATTAATATTTTCCGATAAAAGAGTTCCTAAAGACGTTAACAAATGAGATATGTATACTATTGCTGTACTTTCTGTAGAAATATTAAAAACTGAACATATATTCGCCAAAGAGTTTGGGATTTTAACATGTACAAAAGCTGTATTTTCACATTTCCACAAACCACAAGATTCATACGTCAAATGGGTGTTTGTATATTTTTTGCTTTTATCATCGTATCGCAATAGGGAGTTATGCAACATTTTAGAATTGTTAATAAAATTTCCTCATTATTGCAAGATAATCCTAACCTTAAAAAATTGTTTAACTTTTTTTTCTGATTAAATAATTAGATTCGTACCTACCAATCATAATATTTTCATTGTGGACTAAATATTCCAAACTTTTTGCAATTTTTGCTGTTAGCGACTGTTTATATTTTAAATAACCAAACAATTCTGAGATTGAAGTATCTAATAATTCCGTTAAAAATAAAACAATTTCATTTATTTTGAAACAAACCCAATAGCGTTCTAGTGTGATTGCATTAAAAATGATTTTATATAATAGTTGTTCATCCTTGTCGGTTGTGGGGTTTGTATTTAAACTGGTCATTTGATCGATTATGGCTTTTTTATGTTCAATTGAACAAAAATCAAATGTTTGTATAATATTAGAAATATTTTTCTCTTCGTTTGAAATCAATAAATTTACAAGTGCGTTTATATCGCAAGTAATATATAGATCGTTAAATGCCAATCCACCTTCATATAACTCAATTGACAAACAAGAAACAACATCAAAAAGTTTTAAATCCATTAATCTTCCTAAAATCGGGGAGAATACATTTAAATAAATATCAATCCCCAAAAATACGTGAAATGTTACACTAAAAGGTATAAAACATAATCGAACCATTTCAAAAATAAATCTCCTCAGCATTTCCTCTTCTTTTTCGAAATATTCGTATGTCACGAATACATTTTTGTAAAGTTTTCGTAGAATATTTTCCCAGTTGTTAAATTGGTTTTCAGAAAATCTTGTCGTATACATCCAAAAAAATACATAATTTTCCGATGATGGTAATGAAGAAATTGTTAATACTGATATAGTGTCTATAGGAGTTAACCAAATTTCGTTTGAAGAGCATTCACCACCGTTCACAAAAACCATACATGTTGAAACATACAGAAGGGGATTTCTAAGAGAACTTGGTAACGCGTTTTCGTATTATTCAATGTTTCGGTAAGGAAATCCATCGGTTGTCCATTGACGTTCACTGTCAAAACATAAATTATCATGGATAGCCGGTAAACCACATTTTTTATTTTTTCCATCACTATCTTTATGGTACATTTGGATATTATTTTTAAATAAATTATAAATAAACACTTGTTGGGGTTTTCGATTTAAATTCGAGATGGCATATAAATTATTCAACGTTACGGCATTATTTAGCAAAAATTGTACAATTGGTTGTCTTTGTTTCCAATTAATAGATGCACTCTGACAATTATCTTCTTTTATTTTTACACATAATTCGAATAATATTCCATGACCATAATTTGGTAAATTATTTAAAAATAATTCATAACAATCTTTGTTTATACTGTTTAAAAAAACACCAATGCAATTAAATGTAAAATTGTAATTTGGAAATGCACACAACAAAATGCTTTCCAAATTCTTAAGTTTTTTTTTGTAACCCTATTGAATTTTCAAATATACCATAAACTTCTGATGTCGTTATAAACTCGTCATTAATTATTAAAAATATTCCTTGTAAGTCAAATTTATCTAAAACCATATACTGTATTGCTAGGGTTTCGTTGATAAATTTCAAAAAAATGGTGTTGCTGTCTTTGCGATAAACAAAATCTATTAAAAATAAGGATTTCGTGACACTTATAATATCCGAATCCATTTTAAAATTATCAAATTATGGTGCACGCCAAAAGCTACTTAATGCACCGTTGTTTGCCGATCCAATATCCATTAAAGAATGTAGGTTTTACTTTTTATTTGTAATCATAACCCCCCCCACTGAATTAATATATTTAAATAAAAAAGGAAGCTTAAAAGCTCATTCTAATTTTAGCAGTAACCATGTCCTAGTGTGATATTTATGATTATCTTTATCAAGAAGCACCGTATCGACATACTAGCGGAAAATATAATATTACTATATGTAAATCTTCCATTTTATAAATAATAATATAAAACAGTCTCTTCGTTAATATACCAAAAAGAAAATATACATAATACATTTATAAATGAATCATTAACTTGTGAACAAACAATAAATCTCGTTAAAGAAATTTTAAACTCCAATGATATTTTACATAATTATTAAAGCCTAACGTATCGTATGCTGCCTGCATTCAAAGTGTTACAAATCCCACCAAACATGTATATGACATTCATTTAATTATGATTGGTAGTTTGTTAGAAAAAGATATTTTGAAAAAACTTTTAGAAATGGCTAAATTTCAAATTGATATTAAAAAACATCAATTGCTAAAAGGTACATATATATCAAATGGTTGTTTATATTATTCTGTTTTTCGTGAAGTAAACAGTAATACCATATGTTATGAGATGGGAGCCAACAAAGAAGTGACGTTTTATATGTATGATAAAGATTTTAATAGGGATCACAAGTTTTTTTTGGGAAAAAACGATGATAACAGTATTGGCTTATTGTGTAATAATCGAGATGGAAAAATTGTAAAAATATCGGACCCCAAAATTTTAAAATTGTATTATCAAAGCTGTACACATAATGATTGGCATAGTCACATAATAGAAAGCATTTCATTGCAAATCGATTATATGAGGTGTGTTCAATTTTATTCCCGGGCTGTGGATTGTCATAAAAACAAAAGATATTTATGTTATGCTCAATCGGTACAAGTTTGTTGGGATAAATTGAATTTATTCGAAAGCAGTGTCATGGATGCTTGCAGACAACTCATATTACGGGGATTTACATTCTGGGGAATATCACACACCTTGAATTATGAACCTTCAAAAAGTGAATATAATAAAAATTATAATAAACGTATGTTGATTATTAACATCAATGATCAGAACGATACTTCAAAGGGCTTCGCTTTAAATAATAATGCAATGCGACGAAAAAGAAAGAAGTCTCCCAATGATAGTGAACTTAGTCCTGAGAATGAAATGGGTACTGCAGAACATAAAAATGGAATAGTTTATAAATCGAATAAAAATAAAGAACAAAGTAGTTCTTTATTTCTACAGATTAGTCACTCACATTTTCACAACTTAGAAGCGTTACAAATGACAGCACAAAAATTACGTGTTAAACACGTATATGCAATATCTGCTAGATATATATCAAACGATAGTTTCGGTTACATTTGTTGTAAACACATAGGAAATATTGGAACGGCGGGAAAAAATATGCTTTTTGCAGATGGTGTTAAATTGTCCGACAGACATGAAGATTTAATAGGAAGTAATATTTTAGAGCATATTGCTGTGAATAGCATGTTCTATTTACACACATGTGATGCCTTTAAACAAAATAATGATGATGTAATTATCGTAACCAATAATATAATAACAAGATATGCCGTTACAATCACTGCAAAGAAAACAACAGATCGTAAACATTATCAAAAGTCTTAAAACAGTATATAAATTTGTTGAAGTATTATTTTGGATCGATTCTGATACAAGTACTCATCATAGAAATTTTATTTGTGTTAATATAACGCCCGGTATAGCTTTTAGGAAATTTCGTGGTTTGGTACAATACGAACTCCACGATATATATTTTTCAAGAATAGAACTCGAACAATTTTACAGTATGATTGTATCGAATACATTAGTACAAAATAACCTCGTTGAAAAAACAAATGAATTTTTATATCAATGGTTAGATCGAAATGAGTTTAGTAATATCTCTTCTCTGGCAAAATTAGTAAACTGTAAGACTGATTTTACGTTGCCTCAAAAAAGAGCTGTAGCTGTAAGCGCATATAAATCTTCTTTACCAAATAAATCATTTGCTATTTTATCACAAATGATTCATAAAATTTACAGATTTACGTCGATCCAGAAGCCTTCGAACGAGATGAAATATTGAGAAATGGTCGAGAATTTAACCGTTTCGATATGATACGAAATACATTTGATGCAGATTGGAGTCAAACGAAGAGTAGTTCAAATATTTATTATTTCAATATGACTTTTGGAGATGTCGATGGTCTTAATGTTGAAGATGCTTACGTATTAGATAAGCAAATTGACTTACATTTGCTGGGTGTTCTTTCGTATTCTTTAATTTTTGAAGAACCAACAAATGGAAACGTAAGCATTTTGCTACCCGGTGTTACACAAAATATGTGTACCTTAATGAGAAATGATGATGGGAAAACAATTCAAGTGGCAATATTGTTGGCAACTATTTATTCGGATGACGAAATTACGTTTCCCGTATTTAAAAATGTTAACATTTTCAAAACTAGAAATAATAATACTAGAAATTGTTATATATATATACCGTTTATGTAATTATTTCGGAAAAACAATCTGACTCTTTGCACAAGATTTTTTATGGCATTCATTTACAAACAGAAAAATTTGATTTATATAAAATAAACGATGATTATAGTGTAAGCAAATGTAGAAGAATAGAATTTATTGGACTTTTTAAAAGTAAACATTTTAACGGAATAAAACTTGTAAATCCCTTTGGACAAAAGGGCTTGGCAACTATATATACGGATTTATCTAGTACATTATCAACTGTCGAAGGACCCAATAATAAACCCGGGGACTTTATAAACCTTGTAGGAAATAAATGTTCTCTAATTTCGAGGTGTGCCAGTGGACAATTGGTACAAATGAAACAAAATTTTCCGTGCATCGTGAAAAATAACGATGGTGGAGCACCCCCCGCCAAAGGAATTGTTGGACGTGTTCCATTTTTTATTACAGATAATTTACCAACGTTATCAATAACTCCGATGCGATTCGATGAAATGCAAAAGATTGCTTACGTAGCCAATTCAATACCTTTGGCATTAAATGTTAGAGCTAATTATAACGTTAATAATTTGGAAGGCTTATGTTATCCCAGAGATAGCAGGCACGTTTTAAATTTATATGAAAGTATCATTAATTCATCTTTCAGAATGCACAAATTTAATGATTCCATATATACAACGGTTGACGACATACACGCTCTTTTAGAATCTTTCAATGAATATAAAACGACATCTGGTACAATAATAAAATGTAGTAAAAGAAAAAAATAAATTATATATGTAATAATAAAATTTATGCTTTGAGATTTTTTAAGGTTGGTAATCACCCCGTTCGTCTTTACTAACAATAAATTAATGGATGCAGCACTCGCATTCAATAAGAAACGAAAACTAACATAATATTTTAACAATGTCAAATTGTCCTTATGTAAATCATGAATTACATACACGTGATAATGAAATATGTTATATTATGCAAGCGACTGGAGAAGGTTCACAATCCACGCCATTGTTTCTTCACATATTCGTGAAAACCAAATATAGTACACATCCCGTTTTAGGGAAACCGTTATTCAAATTTTTGAGCGACCGAATGAAAACATTTTTTCACGTTACCTCATTTGAAATAAATTCAAATTACTGCACATTGAATTCAACTCCTGTTGATTTTAATAAATATTTTCACATATTGTCTTACAAAGCTTCAACTAAATTCGAATATTGGTATATAATATATAACTTTAAAGAGGTATGGATGAGCGAACTTTCACTATTTCAAAAAAAATATATTTCCTCTAATGTTTTAAAGTCTGAAATTGGCCCGGAACAAAATTTTTGGCCAAAAAAACATTGTGCATTAGATATCCTAATTAATATGGAAAAATCCAATAGTTGGAAAATGTTAAGACCCCTACTTTTTACAACAAATCCCATACAATTTAGAGCGTCTGTTCAATATTTAATGTACAAATTGTTTTATAATTGCCTGGATGAAAAGGAAATCTGTTGGTCATCGCATAAAAGACGTCCAAAAAATATGAAATGTACAGGAGAATGTAAATTGTATTTTACGAGTTCGATAGCATTTTATAATTTTTTCGGCAAAGGAAAAGTAATTCACAGTATTATTTGTGCCCCGATACCGACTTTAAATGATGATTGGTGGAACCTTACAGAAACTTTTATAAATTATCGTTTACAATTATTATCAGAAACTTATCAAACTGATAATGAAGATGTTAAGTCTGTTACATCGCACAACTTAAGAAGTTTACTTTGTCGATACAGAAATAGTCTTGCATTACATCAACAAGGGGAGGGATGATGTTTAAGTTATATATAAACAAACTATTAAACTAGTTGTGTTCAATTTTAAAATGGCATTAAATTTGCTACAAGATATCGAGTTTCGTTTAATAGACATAGATATTCGTTATGTTATTGAAACCAACACAAATTTAATTCGTCCTTTTGGAGTTAGTAAATCAAATAAATCTATATGTTGTTTAGTAAATGATTTTGACTTTTCATTTTTTATTAGATTGCCATTTCAATATGAAATGCCTAAAAATATTTATACGATTATAGAACAAGATGTGAATGTAAAAAATGTATCAAAATTATCATACGGATCTATGTGTTCGGTGTCAAAAATATCAATGTTTAATTACAACAATGTTGATTTAAAGGATTGGATATACAATGTTGTTGTTAATGATCACAGTCGAATACGCGAAACCGCAGGCCGGTTAATTGATTGTTTAACACAATATACCAAAAGTGAAATTCAGGCGTTCGATGCCGATATTGAACCCGTATTAATGTTTACAACAGCCACACAACTAAAGGGGAGTTGTTGGTTAAAAATCAGAAAAAGAACATTTTCATTGAGTATTGATAAAATATCTAAATGTGAACTAAATATTAAAATATTAAATTGGAAAGCGTCTATTGAACATGAAACCGAGAAAAATGATATTGCTCCATTTCGTATTTTTTGTTTTGATATCGAATGTGCCAATCGTAGGGGAGTATTTCCCGAAGCTAATATTGATCCCGTTATTCAAATAGGGATTACATGTGGGTATACAAACGACGAATGTTGCATATCTGTTTTAAATAAATACATGTTGACATTGGGTAGTTGTTCTTCAATGAATAATGTTCATGTTAAACAATTCTTTTATGAAAACGAATGTGATCGAAATAATGCCGAACGACAAATGATGCAGATATCATGACGGGGTATAATATCAATAATTTTGACATTCCATATTTATTACAACGTGGTAAACATTTAAAATGCCGGCCGAAATTTTTTGAATTCGGACGATTGTTGGGAATCGAGTCTAAAACATTTGAAAAAAATCGCCACACCAAAACTATTTTTCGACAATCAAACTTTACCAACATACCGGATAGATTGTGTTTCGATATGATCGATGTAGTGCGAAACGAATATAATTTAAATTCATACAGTTTAAATAATGTATGTTTGCATTTTTTGAAAGAATCAAAAGACGATGTTAACTATACAGAAATTACTAAATTATTTGAAGGCAATATCGAAGATCGGACGCGCCTAGCACAATACTGTATGAAAGATGTTGATTTGGTTATTTTACTCGCAAACAAATTAATGTCTTTAATAAATTATATCGAATTAAGTATAATATATGGAGTAAGTATGTCTTATTTGTTATATCGTGGACAACAAATCAAAGTAAAATCAATGATTTATCGATATGTAAAATGCAACACGGATTTTATCATTCCATTTTTGAGAATTAATAAAAAAAGAAAAAAATCGAGTGATGAAGAATTGACCGACGATAGTTTAGATGATGAAAACGACGAGGTTACCAATCAAGATTTTGAAATAAATAAAAAACAAAAAAAATGTAATAAAAAGGGAAAAGTAAATTTTAAAGGGGCCACTGTTTTAAATCCCGACATTGGATTACACGATAAATATCCTACAATCGTTTTAGATTTTAGTTCATTGTATCCAAGCATTATTAGAAGATATAATTTGTGTTTTTCTACGCGTTTAACTTCTTCGGAAATTTTAGACATTGGCGAAGATAACGTACACGTGTCTCCGATATCGGCAATGTTTGTAAAATCTCACGTCAGACCTGGAATACTACCAGAAATTTTAAAAAATTTGATTATGCCAGAAACGATGCAAAACAAAAAATGGCATTAGAACAGGATGAATTTAAACGAAAAATTTTAAACGGTAGACAACTAGCGTTAAAAATTCCTGCAAATTCCATTTATGGATTCACAGGAGATGCTACCAGCAATTTGTATTGTGTAGAAATATCCAGTTCCGTTACGAGTTTTGGAAGGCTAATGTTGGATGAAACGAGGTGTTTTATAGAGAACAATTACAATGCTAAAGTAATTTATGGTGATACGGATTCGGTAATGGTCAGTAATGTAGAATCAACTTTAATACAAGATGATAGAAAAACAGAAGCCATAGACCGAGCAATTATCATTGGTAAGGAAATTGCCACGAAAATAACAAATGAATTGTTCGTTCATCCAATATTTTTAGAATTCGAAAAGGTTATGTATCCAATGTTGTTATGTAGTAAAAAACGTTACTGTGGACTGTCGTACAGCATTGCAACTCAAAATCCAAAAATGGACATAAAGGGTTTGCAGGCAATTCGCCGGGATAGTTGCAATTTTATTCGGCGAACGCAGAATGATTTTATATACAATTTGATGGTATTTGGAAACAACTACGCCAATTCATATTTACATAAGCAAATAGAAAATTTATTGAAAGGAAATATTTGCATTGAAGATTTAATTATTACAAAATTGCTAAGATCTGGTTATAAAAATCCCCAAGAACATTCCGAGGTTAGACGGAAAATGATGGAAAGAGATTCCTCATCGGCGCCACAGGTTGGTGAACGAGTAGAATTTGTTTATATTGACAATGGGTGTAAAAAAGCTTTTGAAAAAGCAGAAGATCCCAATTTTGTTAAAAAAATGGCTTAAAAATAGATTATTATAAATATTTAAATAGATTAAAAACATGTTTTGATCAAATTTTAAATTTTGATCGTAATTTAAAGAATTTTTTGAAAATAAGTAAAAAATAAACATGTGGTTTTTTATTTTTTTAATTGTTTTGATTACATTGATAATTTGTTACGATATGTTATATGTTATGAGACCGAATGGTGTTACTTGGATATATGAACGTTATTGGAAAATTTCAAATAATATCGATAATTTACCTGCACTTTTTTATTATGTAGAATAAATATGCAAAGTTTAGCACACAATTTAAATAAAATTCAAAGGATCGCAAAAGGTGTTACCAATTTAAAAATATTGGTTAACGAAAAAGTTAATCAGTTACACGAGATACGTAATGATTTGTTTTCCTTAAAAAAATTAAACTAGCAGCACATCGATACTGGTTTGTTTTCGGTGAATAAAACTGAATTAGTTGGTATTTCAACTTTAATATCCGACATTTTAGATGATGTCGATTTTATACCGATGGCCGATAGAAATTTATTCAAACCCGTGGTAACTAGTATGAATAAACCATTGGAAGATGTAATTCTCCAAATTCGTATGGGAAATTTAGATGAACTGTTTGATGTTTATAAACACACTTCGCAAGACATTATAAACAAGCACTTTAATAATACAAATATAAAAAAATCTTTTACACGATGTATGGGAATGACTTTTCCTGATCGAAAATTACATAAACTTTTTAAAGAAGACCGAAATTTCGTTCGCGGAAAGTTACGTAAAAATGTTTATGAAAAATACATAAATTTGGAAACAAAATATGGAGGATTAGATGAATTGTATCGCAAAGATAAAACATTTAGAAAACTAATCGATAATTTGGAAAATCTACCGAAAAAAGTTTAAAAAACAATAACTATAAAGAAAGCTTTTATTACTATTACTTTGGGTTTGGGAGTAGCTGTTTTGTTGCAAAATTTGGTAAAGCAAGCACAAAAAGTTGCGGGTTGTTGGCGAGTCTTCGTGACTCGTACAGGTGAAATATCTGCATGTAAAATAACACAGTGTAGTTGTGCGAATAAAGATTTTGAACCGAAAAACGCCTGCACGAAACTACCCAATGTTGTAAATTTGAGAGAATTGTGTCGCGGTTGGCCGGATCCCCCAAAAGGGATAAATGCAGAGTGTCGTAAATGTGATATCGACGCACCTCCAAATACATTGCAACATCTAGCTATAGAAGAAATGGTAGATTCACGAGATGTCTATGTTTGTCGACCTAAACCAAATTTAGGCACATTATTGTCAGATTTTATAGTAGATTTGCCCAAACAAATGTGGGATGGTGTAAATAATACTATTGATTTTGTAATTAATGCTTTAATTTATATTGCTATTTTCATTTTTGGCGGATTGGTTCTTACAATTATTTTTAAATTTCATGCATGGTATAACAGTTTCAAAGATAGTAGCTCAAACGAAACAGACAACTTAATTAAAGATCCTAACATTTAACAATTATAGATTTTAGACTAAATACAAATATTTATGATGAACACAGCGAGGAACATCATTAAATGAGAGTATATCACCTCTGGTGTGACCCGAGATTGTAGTTAATGTTCGGTCCGGGGAACAAATGCAATCTTCGATTTTCGGATAGTGGGCGTTTATGTTAATGTTCAATTTACTGTTTGTGCCGCCACACACTCTTGGTAGTTTTTCTCCATCGTCATTAATTAAATGAGGAAAAAGTGAAATACATTTCCAAGATTTTATATTTAATACTGGATCGCCTCTCAGAACAGCAAATACTCCTTTATATGGAAAACATTTGTCTTTATTATCATCAATTATACCAAATTTTTTACTAACGTTTTGCGTTTTGGGTGGTGTAACTCTTTTGGGTATACATAATCGTGAAGTCCGATGACATACATAAGATCCTTCAATTGGAGAACAGGAAAATGTACAATCTCTATCCGTTAAACAACTAACTGCAATTACATTACAATCGTTTTTTTCATGGTAAACTAGACGTTTTAATTTATCACTTTGATGAGTATTATTTTCTAACAGTTCCAATTTTTCAAACATGTTCCAAAATTTTGGTAAAAATATAAAATTTATAAAAATCAGACAAGTCAAAATCACCAACCAACTCATATTTAGAATATATGAAATATTCTATTCGTCAATTAATAAAGCAACGGTCTTATCCATTTTGAATGAATGTGGCATAAAATTATCTACAGGGCCTAAATCGATTTTCTTATTACCTACGCAAAAAGAAATGTTCATGTTCCAATCGACTGTAACATTTTGTAAGCTTTGTAATAACTGCGATTCAGTTTGCCATACTTTAGCTATAATACTATTACTGCCGATATATTTTTGTGCATATGATAGCGTTTCTTTTTCAATATCCCCAGTTTTTCTTGGCATGTTCTTCATAATGGATATAATATCTTGATTACCTTTAGCACCTGAATCGATTATGGAATTACAAACATCATCATTTATTATATTATGCACAAAATACGATTCCATAGATTTGTCTTTGAAGGCCAATTCGTTTGCATAACGTATGAACTCGTAAGCTGTTGTGCTATCATATAACTGTGTCAATATTAGTAACACATGGTTTAAAATGTTGATTGTTTTCGTATGTTGGTATTCGTTTTCGTAAACATATTTAAAGACATTTCCCCACTTGGAATGTCGTGATAATTGATTTATGACGTTTGGATCGTGTAAACGTACAGCATGAGTTTGTGAAAATTCCATTCGAGTTTTAACAAAATACACGTACATATTTAATTGGCAATTTAAACGCAAAAGTAATTCTAACGATACTGCTTCGCATACGCAAATGTTAACAACAACGGTATCCCCATCGATATCTAAATTCATTGATTTGTACCGATAGGGGTGTTTAAAAAAGACATCGGCCAAAGACGCGTTTTATCTTTTCGGGAGAATGAATACTATATTGACAAATGACAGGGTCCCGTTTAAATATTAAAGAAACGAACATGCGATTTCTATTTTCCAAAATACCAGGAAAAACTTCATATGGAATGCCAATTTCGTCAATGTCCATATCCACCGTAGATGGTAATACGGTGCAACGAAACGTAAAATACTGCCTTTCCTGGACAAGCTTCTTGTTTGATAAAACTACGTCGACCCTGTGTTTGTTCTTTAATCGATTTGTTTAATAAATCACAATTTTTAAGATTGTTTTCAATTTTTTTTATATCCTCTGCATTTATCGTTTTGGAATCTGTAATGTGTGTATCAATTTTATAGAGTTTGTTTAATATCGTCAAATAATTTTCTGTGATTTGTTTCCACTGTGGTGTCACCCACATATTGCGTTTGCCGTATTTGTATTTACATGAAATGATACTGGGTCCCAATACCTTCATAAATGTCATAATATCATTAAATTGTGATTCAGACTGAATAAATGTTCTTTCACATTTTTTACAACGTTTAACATGTTCTTTCATTTTTTTTCGCATGCAATTTAAACCACTCGAACGATTTATTAATGTTTTATAAATTTTTGCTATGCTCATAAATTCTTTCCACGATAAAATATTTCGATTGTTGCCATTTGTTTTTGATAGTTCTACTACATTATCTATAATTTCATAAAATTCCAATGGTTTTGTATTCATATTTTTACAATTGCTTGATCCAATGTCAAAATTTTATGGACCATAAAATATATACAAGTAACTATAGACACACAAACACTTTTGGTTATTTCATTGACAATACGAGAAGTGGTATGTGAATTTTGTTTTTATTAATTTTTCATAACCCCCGCCCACGTTATCTAATACAAATATTTTAATGTATAAATCTAATCACTAGTTTGCAGTTGCTCGATTGAATATGACAATAAAAAATAATTTTGGCGTTCTTTTAACCAATGTTTTAATGCACTATAAAGCGTCGTGTTGCATACTATCAATGACTCGTCCGATGATAGACTGTTGTTATTTTTTCTACAATAAATTGAATCTAACCATTCAAACAACGAATTTAGGTATCTCAAAATCGATAGATTTTCAAAATGTATAACTTTGGTCATATCGTTTGTACTTATTTTTTGTCTTTCCTCTGGTATTAAAAAAACACATAAAACAAAACAGGTTGAGTATTTCATAAATAAATGCGTTAGCAATTCTGCACCGATATTAAAAGTTCCATCAACAAAAATAATTCCTTCAACTTTAAGAGAATTTTGCACATATAATCGCTGCATAAGATCTATTTGTTTACTATAATATTGAGATAGCACATATTCGTAAGATGAAGAAAAGCGTTCGTATGCTTTTTGTAATTTCGCAAACAGGGTGGCACTGTCTATACTCATTTGTGCCAAAGCTAACGAAGCAACTGCGTTTTATATACTGCACCACCTAGTAAATATACAAAATATTTTTAAATTACATACGATGTAGGTTTATTGTATAATGACCGTTTACGTAACAGTAGTAAATAACAATTGCTTAATTCATACAAAACAACAACAATCAATTACATTTTCGAAAAAATGCTTGTGCAAAATTTCCGTTTTGGATGACACAAATAATAATGAAACAATCAACTTTAAATTAACCAGCTTAACTATGGCACATTTAAAATATATAAATTTGCTGGAAAATGTCTTTTGAAAATTTTGTAAAATATTTAACTATATATCGAACAAAACCTCTACGTTTAATTTATGTACTAAAAATTGTATCAACAATTGTTAGATATTTAAAACAAACAAACATGTTTGATACTGACAATTATAATCAAATGTTGAATAAATATAATATGGTTAAATTTCGCCATTTTGATATTATTTTACAAAAAGAAGTAAAGATGCTTCCAAAAGAAGAACAACACAAATTTCTAAGTTCAAATTCAAATAGATCATTAGCATGAATACCGAAACTATTAAAAAATTGTTGGAAAAAAGTACAATTTTCTTGGAGAATGCATTGGTAAATCACAATAACAAAATACACAATAAAGCCTTTATTGCAGATATCGTTTTTCATACCCTTATTGTTTTATCATTTTATACAGGTGCTAGGACAGTATCTACACTCTATCGACTGACATATTTTGAATATAATGATCTGCTTGAAAACGGTCAAATAGATGTGTTTGGTAAAGGCAATATCAAAATAACGATATATTTAGTAGAAAATGTGCGAAAAAAATATTTACACTTATTGAACCTTCTTCGGGATTGTTGTAGAAAAACAAAATGATTTTAATAACAGTTTTATTTTTGCCGAAAATTGTTCCATAAAACAATTACATTTACGATTTGACAAGTTATACAAGCATGTCTGTAATGTTGAGAACCGTCCCTCTTGGGTAAAATGGCACGCCGCAAGACGGTGGTTTCTAGGTGAGATATTTACCAGTGTGGATTAAAATAGCATCAAAAGCAGTCTCACATAAACATTTAAAACAACGGCTAATTATATTCAAGCATCTACGCATTCCGATGACGTACATAACCATTTGAATAGAGTATTTGAGAATATATAAACCGGTAGAAGCATTCTATAAATTAATATAACACATCATTTGCGTAAACTGAACATGGATGATATTATTTTTGTACGTAATAATTCAAGACAAATCATCTTGTCACATACATCGACATCAGATATACTGTTAATAGAAATTGAAAATATATTCAAAAGGTACTGCAAATATGTACGGAAAGAAAGTTTGAACAAACATACATAACATTTTAGTGCAAGGATTACTAAAATATTTTAAAGAAAATCGTGCAAGATTTAAAAAATTTTATATCCATGCAATACGAGCCATGTATATTCAATACCGCTAGAAAATATGGAAATACCAAAATCATTTATTAAATTATGATTTTTTATTTAATGCTTTGGAATGATTGCTAAAGATATTATTTTTTTTAGTGAAAAGGAATATCCTATTATTGAATGTGACTCTTTTATAAGGGCCTTTCCAACATTTTATTAGTGAAATGTGTCGATAATGAATATAATTTTGATTATGATTATGCATACAGATTTTTATTAGAACATTTCATAAAAACAGTGTAATCTTTAATAGCATTGCAATTGTTCCGACTTACAAAACAAAATATATTACCTTTGTAGAAGACCCCCAAATTGAAGAAAATTCTGCATTCGTTAATGGATGGTTGTTGCTTTTGATATGCCCCCATCAGATAATATGGACTGTTTATATTGTTTTTATGTTGTAGTATTAAGCTTTAAAATTCGAACGTGATATGTTTTATTAATATGTAAATATAATATATAAATGTGATTTATGATAACATATTTATCGAAAAATGTACGTTTTTTGCCTGTTAAGCGGGCTCTATAGCGTGATTGTTTATTTCCACTATCGTTGGTACAAATGCATAGATATCAGAACGAAATTTAATTTTGGTATGATTTTACTAATTTTATCTAAAATCTTTTCTTTGGGAAACGGTATTTTTTATATTTCCCACTAAAGACGTTAATTGTTTTTTAAGGTTGATTCTAAATCTATTTTCATTTGAGTAACAAAAATTATATTTTAGTATATTATCTGTGCCTTTACAATGAGTATTTTTCGTGCTATAAATAACATTCGTTAAAAACCTTCCTAGCGGTTATCAGGTACGGTTATAATGCTTGCCCTCTAAAATATAATAAATGGAAAACACTCTAACGTAATTTTCTACACTCGATAACGTCGATTCATTTAACATAGCAATAGTAATTCAAAAACAACAAAATATGTGTTGCTGATAAATAATTGTTCGCTACAATGTAAAGATTAAACATGTTTTTCATATGCTAACTCGACCACGACGGTC